>JAXGGA010006309.1:0-70812 GCA_038373865.1 Uloborus plumipes
AGTAAAAAAAAGAAAGTAGTGCTTTTGAGCAGTTCAAACCATAAAAGTTTAAGGACTTCTGCATTTTATTTACGCGTTTATTCACTTATTATTTTTTATTTATTTATTTTTTCAATTATTATAATTATTGTCATTCTTATTCCTATTTTTATATTATTGTTGTTATTATCATTATTATTATTATTAACATTAAAATTATTATTACTCGTAATACTATTACTATTACTATTATTACTAAAGAACATGTTCTATGCCCGCAAAAATTGTTTATTTTCACAACACTGTTTTGTTTTACTGTCAAGGCTTCCGATATTATTTTGCCTGAGCATGACAGACAGTTTCAGCAAAAATGATAACATAACAAAATAAAAAAAAATTTTTGCATTTTTTCAGCATTAAAGTTTTGTGACAATGAAATGATGTTTTATTCCATTGAATTCTGTTCAGATAGAATGAAAATTTTTAACTCAAATGTCCGACTCAAGGAATAGAGATAATATTATGAGCAGGTGTTCATGAAACACGCAAAACCTGAGATTCATGTTAAGGACGAATGACCCCATATTAACTCTGTTCGATTGTGCACCAACTCATAGGCTCAGCCAGATTTTTATGAAGAGCCGGGCTATAAGACGATCTTAATGTGTTCATTTTTGGGTAAGTGCCATGGGTTTTGGAGGGATTTGCCTCATAGGGAATCCGGAAATTTTTCGAAAAAAAGGCGATCTCTCTCTACTAACTGCTTTTATATTAGTAAACCCAATTTCCACAGTACATACATGCCATACAGATCCGTTTATAGTGTAAGCAACCCTTCACACACAAGGAAAAGACAAAGACAAGAGAGAAAATACATGATTTTAATCCATGCCCGAGCCGGGATTCAAATCAGGAACTTCACCATCCGGTGACCCTCTGACCACTAGACAAGGTGGCCAGCAGAGGCAGACAAGGGAATTATAAGCACATCTTACTTATTAACTTTTTCTTAAAATTGCACATATATTGCTTAGGCAATCGCTTTCAAATGTGAATCGCATAGAAGTGATGTGGTGCCGAAATTGAAAATTTGTAGATAACAACTTTAGATAGTAGGAACAACTCAACAGTTTTGGAGCATTAGATGGTAATAATATCATTGGTAGATGATACTACTCTATGCACCGTGATTTAGATCAACTTTTCAGTGAAAGCCTACCTGCTGTATGAATTTTACACGCGACTCCCCTAAAGCTTAAAAAAGTCTGTTCACAGCCCTTTGCATCTCACAGACTCATATTCAATAGATTATCATCTTTAAAAACAAACTGAGATAAGTTAAACATTAATAAATACCTGCTTTACATTTTTAAGCAAAAAAAAAAAAAAATAAAATAATAATAATAATAATAAATAAATAAAATAATAATAATAAAATAAAATTAAATGAGTAATTTGAAGGCTCATTTTCAGGAGACTAAGTGTTTTATCAGGATAAATCAAGATTCCTTATGAGAATGATTACTGGTTGTTTGATCAAAATAAGGGCTAACCAGTCTAACTTCTTCTTCCGCTGTCATTTGTTGCTTCTATGCAGTGTTTGATATGTATTAAAGTAGTGCTTTATGTTCCCAAAACTAAGATACCACTAATATGGAAAATAAAACATGGAAAATGATCCAAAGCAGATTTAATTTATTTTGTTGTAAACGAAAATTCCGTTTACTGCAAGTAAAAGCATAACAGAAAAGTTATCTTACAAACAGTTTAAAATGAAGTTTTTTTTTTTCAAATGCATACATCCTATCTGTCTCTTAACTACCAGCTATAATTATGCTTAATAATACTTCCTGGTGGCTTTTCACGTATGTTGATTATATGGTAAAATGACGTTACCTCTTCCCTGGGTTTATGCAAAATACCAAACCCTCTAAAACCTGAGGTGTTTGTCATCGGGTGACCTTTTGACTTCAAAAGTATTCCGCAATAACCTAAGGGGGTTTCGCTTTGTGTGGGAAATTCCGATGTCAGTCAAAGAAAATTAAAAGTTCATGACCCTTGCTTTTTAATACTCTTTCACTTTCTTGTGGCATGACAGCACTTTTAAGCTGGATGTCTGCGACCAGAACTTAAGATTCCAGATTTTTTTAATGACACTAAATTGCCAACAAATGAAAAAGAAAACACAAGTACAATACAATGTTGGTTGCCGCAAGTCAAACAAAGCAAAGTTTCGTAATTACATATAAGCACAAAATGGGGGGGAAAATAGGTTGTCATATAAAACGCTATAAAAACTCGCCGAAGGGAAAACGGGGTCAACTTTCTCCTTTCACGACTATTGTTATTTTTACGATCGTCGTATTAACATTTTTTATGGTTTCAAACAGTGCACAAGCAGTTGGAGTTTCACTCAGTAGCACTTTTAAACCAGCTGGTCGTCTCTTTACTTAACCACTTTCGCTCTTTTTCAGTTTCAATGCCATGAATGCTATGGTTCACTCAACATGAGTTACAGAAGAGACCTGACAGAGTATGTCTTCATTTTTCATCCATTTTACTCTAGACTACTCTAAATGAATAATAATAAATTTCAAGGTTCACATTTGAAATTGTATTTGACTTAGTTTTATGTCTTAATGGGTCTATATCTTAACATTCTATAATTAGCAATGAGTCTTGGCTTATTTAGCGTGGCGCAATGTACTGTTGCCAGTTTGAAGCACTTAGTTGTTCATTTTGAAACACTTGTTCGATTTGAAGCATCCGTTTTGAAGCATATTGCCCGTTTTGAAGCGCTTTGTTATCCGTCTTGCAGTGTCTTATTGTCCGTCTTGCAGTATCTTGTTGTCCGTCTTGCAGTGTCTTGTTGTCCATTTTGCAGCGACATGCTGTTCGTTTGGAAGCGCCTTTGTTTGTTTTGAAACGCCATCGCCATGCTGTCGGTTTGAAGCGCCTTGCTGTTCGTTTCGAAGCTCCCAGTTGCCAGTTAGTTAGAAGCACATCTTTTGACCGTTTGAAACAGCCGTTACATTTTGAAGAGCCTTGTGAACAGTTCTTAAATACCATTGCGAGCACAACTTTTCCTTTTTTTTCGTGCTATGAAAAATTAACAGTAGCATGTTCACAAATTTCCCATTTTTGTAAAAATCAAATCGTCCTTTTAGAACATAGATAAGATTACTTTTATGCTAATTAGTCTTAATAATTCTTTTAAGACTGCTTTTTTGGGTTCAAGAATGTTTGTTCAGGATTTATGGGAAATAGTTTTTTTTTTCTTGACTAAAACAGTTTCCAAGATTGTGAATTTCAAAAAGATTCCATTCAGAGAAATAAGAAGGGAATTTGGGACTTTTGGATGCTATTGGAACATTCCTGTCACTTTTGGTGAGGAGTACCCTTTTCAAAACGTTTTCTACCCTGACGCAAATTTGTTTTGCAGTCCATGTAAGTTATACTGAGTCAGACCAGGATAATTTCTAAAGGAGGTACCACGTAAGTGAAAATTAAAAGAAAAAGCCCCCAAGAAAACTAGACACGTCAAAGCATATATCTTCTGCAAATTTTTGTTACTATTTGAAGTGCAAAGTTTTGGGTTTTTTTTTTTTTTTTTTAGTTGCAAATTTTTTGTTACTATTTGAAGTGAAAGGTTTTTTTTTTTTTTTGTTTTTTTTAGTGTTGCCAATTATGAGTTTTAGGGAAAATATCGACTTTTTAGAGATGGAAAGAATTCAGAAAAAATACTCTGCTTTATGTTACAAACATTGCTTCTTTTAGTTGAACAGCTACACGAAAATTCGTAATGACTCGGAGAATGCTATTTCAATCAATCTCCCTGCTGTGAATTAACCCCTTTATCTATTCAAACAAAACAGATGCTATTTACAACTTCTGTTTCAATGCTAAATTATCGGTCTAGATTAAAAAGCTATTGTTTCAGCTCAGTGAACCGTAAAATGAATGAAACAAAACTTGCTAGGAAGAATTTGAAATACATTCCGTTTATTTTAAATAATTATTGCATTTTCATTACTAATTTATTTTATATTCTGGTAACTGAATTGATAGCTTGAAATGATTCTCCCCAATCAGAAAAGACACTGGACGAAAAAAAAAAAAAAAAATCATGAATTGTTTAAAAGAAAGTTGAAGTCTTGTTCCGTATTTTATCAAGTGAATGAAAAAATATTTCATGTTTATTCGACAACGTTGTTCTAAAACCACTAAGAATAACAATATTCGCAGTTCTAAGCCAAAGAGAACAAGTTTCATTTGTCATTGAGCGGTTTAGTCCTGCTATTCAAGTTATAATCATACTTGATGAACTCAAAAATGACATAAACACATAAAAGGTCAATGTCAAAAATGTTTTAAGTTGCGTTGCGTTCTCTAAGTTCTTCAAAAACAAATGACCAGCCCCCTTTCATGCTGCAAACTTGTTCTATTCAGCTATCTTCTCAGCAGTTTGACATTTGTGTGGAAGTACTCAAAGTCACTTCGATTTTTTAAATGTTTGAGTGCTATTAAAGTTCAAGGATTTCATTGAAGTGAGGATGTAAGACTTGATATTTTAACAGCCCCTACAGCTGGCTGCATGAATAAACTATTGGTTTCATTCTTTTCTACAATGAGTGGGGTTTGGATTTCATGAGAGTACCTGTCATTTGGTTATATGCACAAATAAAAAGAGCCTGAGTTTAAACCATTCAGAGTAGTCAATATTAGAATTTCTTAAGCTGAAGGTAGCAAGTTTTTCAAGTAGTATTAATGAATGAGATTAAAACAAAAGATAACTTTCTGTTGTGCCTATCACAGTATTCAAAAACTTGATGAAAATAATAAGCGCCAATATTGTCCGCTTGCCTCAAGTGAGTGACGTCACAAATTAGCCAGGCTTGGAGTTTCGATGGTAACGGTTACATACATACATACATACAAACAAACTCACAAGTGAAACTAATATAATTTCAAATATAGTTAAAAAAAAACTAAATAGTGCGCTTTTAGAGTAAATCAAACTAAAAAGATGTTTCAATAATATTGAATATCCGCTTAATTTACATGAACTTATCAACACGTTATACACTTATCAACACGTTATGCACTTATCAACTACATCAACACGTAATATAGTTTAGCATTTAACCCATTAATGCCTGACATTTTTTTTTCAAAGATATTTTGTATACTGGTTACAAACAGTGTTTAATGGACAGGAAAAAAAATAAAAAAATATTATGTAAAAAATAATTGTTTTATTAAGGAAAGAAAAATCGTCCCTTAAAAGTTACGATAGACCCCAGAGGGTACATACTTTTTTTTACAAAATTTTTTTTCTGCCTACGATATAATATTTAAAAAGACATTTTATAAGAAGAAATAAAATCAGCAATTAACATAAACTGGGAAGCTGGGAATATCTTTGAAAACTTAGCTTTTTTTCTTAAGATTGTGAACGATGTGATTTTTGATATAGATCCTATTAAAACTGCTACAGAACACACTTTACAATGGTTATGTGCTGCAATTTGTTAATAACAAATTGAAACAATACCAAGGTACTATTTGAACACTATTATTTGGTTCAAATGTTCATTTGGGAGAAATTTAGACCCTTTTTTGGACCGCCCCTAAAAAGGGACGCTATGCATTAATGGGTTAATAATAATAATAGTATTAAATGTATTCCTTTTATATTTGCAAAGAACGCGAATTTTATCTTTTATTCAGAGTTACGTACAAACAACTAAACACTAAAATACATCAGCATGTAATATAGTGTAGCCTTTAGCATTAATAATAGTATAAAATGTATTACTTTTATGTTTGTAAAGAACGTGAATTTTTTCTTTTATTCAGAGTTACATACATACATACAAACCCACATGTGAAACTAATAAAAACGTATTAAAAAGTGTGAGATTGTTGCATTATGTGGGAACTTTTTCTGTATTCAATTTGTCAGTGTGACTCTGAGAATTAAAAAGTTATTATCTCTTTTCTCTTATTCGAAAACAAATATTTACAATCTTGCAGCTGTTTTGGGTATCTTATATTCAACCAATAACAGAAAATTGATAGACGAAGCATCGTTTTGAACGAAAGTTATGAATCTAAGGAAACAACTTTCAAGAATCAATTGAATTTGAATTATTTTACAATATTAATTGTTTTAAATACACGATGATGAACGTGAGGCTCACGAACCGCCTACATCAGAACGAAATTTGATGAATATCTCAGTGAAGGCAGTTAAGAAACTTGACACCTTGATATCAATTTACTTTAGTACAGGTATAATCTAAAAGTATTCTTTCCACTGTTTAGCTTGGCTCATTAATGGGACCAATTTTTAGTAAACGTCAGCTGCATCAAAAGAAAAAAAAAAAAAAAACTCTCATCAATTTTCATTTATTTTTACTTTGGGCACAAAGCAAAATTTAACATGATGGCATCCTTACTGCCGTTATAAGAAAGAAAGCCCTATCTTCAAAGAAAAAAATATTGGAGAAAACTAGAAAATGTAAATTTTTAACATTCATAAAAGTTATTATATTTAAAAAAGCCACCAGAAACAAAATGTTAAATTTTTTTATACCTATATCTTTGAACAAACAATAAATCTGTAAAAATGAATTGCAGCTAAATTTGGATTTAGTGCCCTTTTAATTATGACGGCACCATAGGTAGACCTAAAATCTATCGCTCCCTCTCTCGTTTCATTTTCAAATAAATAAATAAATAAATGAATAAATAACACAATTGTAAAATATGACTTGAATGAAAATAAATTGCATTAATCTGTAAGAAAGATCAGCTTTGTTTCACGAATAATTAAAAAGGAATAAGAAGTTAAATTTGCAATCCCTAAAATTTTACCATCATATGCATCTATCCTTTCCTGCGCCTTTTTAAAAGTTCGACAATGGCACATGTCAATTAGTTGTCATGCGCATGCTAAAAATACTGCTTCATTAGATTGTTCAACACTTATAGACAATTAATTTTCATTACCTTTAAATGTTAGGAAAAACCATTTCGCAGTATTTTAACTTTGATAGAAAAACCCTGTGTTTCAGCTGAGTAAAACTGAAATGAGCAAAATAACTTTTTTTCACTCTTTGTTTTAAACCTTATATCTATAAAAACAACTCATGCGGTAGACAAGCTGTTGATAAAATCAGAAACAAACCCTACGGCCGCCTTAGTTTTCTTTCAACAGGTTATCTTGTTCATTCAAAATTAATTGAAAACGTTGTACATCAAAGCGAAAATCCATCACGTAGCGTCGGTCAGTAGGTCTCCTTTACAATTCGATACCACGCTTTTGTACCAATTTCCATTATCTTTCTTTTTTTCAAGATGATTGAGTAGAGAAAATGTTTGCCAACAAAACAATTGACATTTGTACCCACAGGCTAATGAAGAGCGGTTGATATTCACGGTCAATCTCACTCTCTCTCTCTCAAAAGCGGACCCCGAGGTGTTATCGTAACCTATATATTGAAAAAAAGGGAAAAGGAAAATGAGGTTGTACTTCCGGATAATTTCACTGGGGGTAATCCGAACGTCGGCTATGGGATTAGAACGATTTTGTAGCTCAATGTAGATGAGAGGATTTGCTGATTTAGTTCATTTTTCCGTATTGACGAAATCGCGGATTTTGTTTTTATTATTTCAGGTACTGTCTGAAAAATTTCTTTGATTATTACTTTTATTTACTTATTTACTTATATTTATTTACTTATTTTTAAATTTTATGGTGTATTCATTTCATTGGAGGAATAATTAGTTATTTCTGAAAAAATTCTTGGTGAAACTTCAATGTCATTTAAATTTTTATGATAATTCCTTAATAGGGGTAAGGGGGGAAAATTGAAAATTTAACTTTTCATATCATTCTAAATGTCCGGATTTTTGTTTTTTTTTTTTGCACAAGACGTAGTTTGCCTTAAGTTTCTAAATTATTTAACAGGTTTAATAACTTTTACGTTTACCAAAAATGTATGGCTTACCTACATTTTGCTCTCAATTTTATTCATTAATGTACTTTTTAAATGTAATTATCAACTTTTTTTTTGCTTTATTATCCTTTCAATTTCATTTTTTATGAATCAATTTGTATAATATTGTAAAAATTTACATTGAAAAAAAGGGAAAAAGAAAATGAGGTTGTACTTTTGAATAATTTCACTGGGGATCTGGGGGAATTGGTCTATTTCTGGATAATTCCGGATCCGAAAGCGTCGACTCTGGGACAGAGTAATCTTGCTGATCTCTGTGGATGTGAGGATTCATTCATTTAGTTCGTTTTCCCGTTATTGACGAAGCCAGGGATATTGTTTTTCTAACCTTCAGGTACTGTTTGAAATGAATGATGTTCAATTTAAATTTTCGTACCATTCTAAAGGCTGAAACTATTTTTTTTAATTTCAATCAAGATGCAGTTTGTCTAAATCTTTTAAGTTACGTAAAACAGGCAAAATAATAATTTTTTTCGCTTACAAAACCTTATGACTTGCCTACATTTTTGTCTTGATTTAATTTATTTATGTACTTTTTTAATTTAATTATTTGTATTTTTATATTGTTTTATTATATTTTTTATTTCAGTTTTTATTATTAAAATAATTAATTCATTTATTGTGAAGACAATTTTTTTTCCTGCATCAAAAATTTTCGTTGCTCTATGTATGATGAAAGTATTCTTTACTTTTGGGGTTTATTTGTTTTAGGTCTATTACAATTTCAACGATTTAATATTCTAATGATTATTATAGTTATTTTTTATATTTATCACGCAAATAAATAAATGACGCACTTTATTTTGTTCCTCTCTTTATTAATCCTTGACGCATGATCTATGATGTGCGTTGTTATTGTTTGAAACAGTGGGCGGAAGTAGCGAAGCTACTGTAGGAGCTACATTTTTTAGTAGTTTGTAGTGTAGCGCACTACTTAAAAAAAAAAAAAAAAAAAAAAAAAAAAAAAAAAGTAGAGTAGCGAGTAGCACGATACAAAAAATAATAGTTAGTAGCGAATTCTGGAAACTACTTTTTCATTTGTTAAAAAATAAAATAAATAAAAACAATTTTTAAAAAAAGGGAAGAAAGAAATAAGGTTAAACCGAATCTGACAGGTGGGCAATTCCATCGTTACAGACGTAACAATCGCAGACATTGAAGACAAATAATTCTGGTTTGGGCTGATGAAAGTCTTCAATTTTTTTTCCTGTAGTGTAACTTGATGATGTTTATGCTACATTAAATTTGCGTGCAGATTGCTTAATTACAAAAAAATACAGAAATTAAAAACTGCCTGTTACAGACGTAATTCACAAAACAGCAAAAACTCGACTATGTCATACAACTTACAATATTCCTCTGAATTATACGGAAATTTTGAACTTTTTTTTTTAAATACGTGTTCTAGAGACTTCAAGCTTTCTAAAACCATAAAGATTGTGTGGATTTTGACTGCCTAATTTGTGAAAAAAATTCATAAACTTGTTACGGACGAAACAAAGTGGTGTTACAGACGTAACATCTCTGATTTGAAAGTAGAAAACAGTATTTTAAAGCAGGAATAAACAAAGATTTTTGTGCTAAAACAATACAGTAGCATTAATTAACACATTATTTGATTATTTTAAGTTATACTGTAACAGTTTTAGAAAAGTTGGGTAAGTCTGGGGGAGTTGAGAGCATATGCCGATATGTCAATATGTAACAATAAATTAATGCATCTTAAGACAATTATTTCCAAGAAAGATTGACATAAAAAAAGTTTAGAAGGGCCTTCACACAAATTTATTTATTTGTATTCTTAAAATTAATGCATAATGAATGAGGCTGCTACATAAAAAAATCAGGAAAAGTAAATTCCTCCCTGGAATCAGTGATTGGTCTTAGGAGAACTTAAAAATTTGAAAATGTTGGATGATATAGCAAAATACTAGTACCAAACTAAAATTTAACCTTCTTGGTGACAGTTGGTCAATTTTGATATTTTTTTTCTTTTTTGAATGAAAAAATGTGTCCTTTTTCGTCCGACGTTCTCGAAATTCGAACGGCATTTTCGTATTCTGTTCGAAAACAATGCATTTCGCGGGTTTTTGGCAAATTCGCGATGTTAGCTCACCGTTCTTCCAATTTTGGCGTCATCTTTAAAACATTTTCCTGGGGCATATAAATAATTTTAACTTTTTCTGCAATGGAGATTGCACACTGAAAAAAGGAAAGAGAGTCGTTGACAAAAATGCTGTTCTAGATCTTACTCTCTGCCAAACCTGGTGCTTGACCATACCCCCAACTCCATCCACAGCTCCCTTTCCATGTGACGTAGCAAAAAAATGCCAGTTGAGGTATAAATTATAATCAGTTATACCATATGTGTATTTTATTAATCTTAAGAAATAAATTTCAATTACATGCCGACATAATTAAAAATTTCAAAATCAGAATACCAGAAACTTTAGTACTCGTACCATATTATGCTATGTACATGTATTGCTCATCCTGTGCTTTTTACCTATTTAATTGGAAATTTACTTTTGCTACGGACATAACATAGAGCCATTTGTTATGTCCGAAATGTTACGTCTGTAACAGCATTAATTTAAAAACTAAATCACTTACAATATTTTTAACTATGGTGGGCAATTACTATAAGAATTTGCCAAAAGGACCGTTAAGGGTTTTTTTTAATTTTGATTTTTTAGGACGTAATGACAACTTTTGCTTCTTTTTTGTTACAGACGTAACATTAAACTTCTTTTTTTCAAACTTCAATTACACCATTTAGATCAATTTAAAAGAAATTAACGAATACATATTATTGTATTACCTTCTTAGTAGTTAAAATTGTGCTACAAGTAGTTATTTTAGTTTTTATTTTTCGATGAGAAATATGCATTTGAAAATGTGTTCTTTTTTCTGATTTTTACAAGTTCGTGAATATCCGTACTTCCAACTAAGAAAACAAGTATTATTCTAACTCTCACCAAAAACCAATACAGGATTCTTAAAATATACATCTTAAGCTTTAAAATGATGTATAACATAGCAACATAACTTCAATATGAATTTTTGACCAATTGGTTTCACTTTTCATGGAATGGCCCAGGTGCAAATCTTACGAGTGCTCAGCGGACACAATGAGAAATAAGATTCATAAAAAAAAAAGTTGATCTTAGACACGTCATTTTAACACCATATATCTTGCGGCGAATATTTGTAAAAATTTTGAAGAATGGCTTAAACTGACTAATTTTCGTGAAGAAAAAAAAAAGAAATAGTAAAAAAAAATGTTAGTAATATTCCATGTACAAATTAGCCAATTTATTAATCTAAACCACTTAAATTTTTTCGTTCAATTCCTAAAGTCAAACCGTATATGTTTTTTATTCATTAATTTTTTTTTTTAAAGTAACGAAGTAGCGACTACATTTCAAAAGTAGTTTGTAGCTGCTAAATTTTGAAAAAAAATAGTTGCAGTTGTAGTTAACTACATTTATAACAAAGTAGTTGTAGTTGTAGTTCGTTACAAAAAAAAAAAAAAAAATGTAGCTTTTCTAATCACTGGTTTGAGATATGACTTGATCGAGGGTGTTTTTAGTCAGTAATGCCCAATTATGACCTGCGGATCGTATGGGACTGCTCCATGTGAATGTTGTCATGTTCAGTGTCCGAAATATTCAGTTGAGTTTTAATGTTCAAAAAATCGAAGGTAATGAATTATTGATTTCCACGTATTCTAGTAGTCAGATGTTGTTTAGGAACATTCGCCGTAGATTATTTTTAAATTTTTACTTCCGCTACGAAATAGCCGTTTTTGTATGTTTTTTCAACAAAATTAAATTAATAAAATACGAGATGTAGATTTTAAATTTTACTGTTGTCCGAAATGAATTAAAACATTCTTATTTATTCATCATTATTTTTTGCGATCATAATTTAAGAATTGCTTTCAAGTTGGATGAATGCAGAATATCATGAAAATATATTATAACACATTGCTCTCAAATATTTTATGAATGTAAGTGTTTGGTGTTTGCACCTTTCTGACTTTTACTTTAAAATTACTTACATTTCAATCTTGTTTAAATTTTAATACATGTGATTAGTATGATTGAAGAGAAAAAACAACGTAAATAAAGCATAAATTAACAAGAAAATATAACATATAGCAATTTCAAGGCTACAATGGAGCCTTTTCATCAGTGCAAAAAGCTTATCATACAATAAGAATGCCGTGAGTTCTCTCAAGACTTTTTATACATAGTATGCCAATAACTATGGTAAATTTAATTTCTTTTTGTAATTTTAACTGATTTTTTTTTCTAATGCACGAATAAATTATTTTTTCTGTATACTCACGTACAACTTACTTGTATGTTGGATGGATAGCCATTTTTAGTAACCTCGGCTATATCGGGCTTTTTCTTTGTCTCCCGAAAAGCACGATATAACGAGGGGTTACTGTAGTTGCCTTATTTCTGATCTATTTAATGCATTTTATTGACACCTATCCAGTTCCAGACATTTTTCGCACCCAAAACTATCTTTTTCAGCATGATATTACGGGGGGAGGGACACCCCCTTGAAGCTTTGTTTTAGGCATGGTTGCCAAACCTCATGCAATAGTTTTTACATATGTAAGGACTGTGTTGATCAAGAAACATTTCCCAGAAGATAATTTTGACTGCGCTAGTGAGATATGTAAACAGTAAAACTCCCAAGTAAACTTTGATTCTGACATCATATTTCATTTTTTATATGAACTGATCTCATTGCATACGAAACATAACATTATACACGATCCCATTTGCTAAATTGTTTTCTAAGTCCGACGAAAGTACTTTTTGCGAAACCAAAAGATGCTTAAGAGGTAGAACTTGTTCCACTGATTTCTTCGACAGAAGACCGGTAGGCGAAATCGAACACTATTACTCGAGGGCAGCCAGTTCTTTTGGAGATAACTGACCTTTCCTTTCCGTTTGCTCGCTCGTTGTATTAGATACACACGTCATTGTGTATCGCCGAATCGCGTATTTTTTACGATTTCTTCTGAAGGAAATTTCATTTCTTTTTATGCAAATCATTAATTTTTGTTATATTCATTGTCCTAGCTTAATTATTATCGAAAAAAGAGGAAAGGAGATGTCTTGCTTCCTCGTACTTTATAACTGTGTTTATTATTTTCTGATTATTATTTCAGCTGGTCTATCTTTAGGTTTGGTTTATTCCCTATCATAAGGGAGGAAGTCTGATTTGGACACCACGTGGAGTCCTGTACGCCCGTTAATATGTATCTCTTAACAACTTAAAAAAAAGGGTGTGTGCACTCATGTACGTATGCTAGCTGTTTGCCTTTTTGTCTACAAGTTTTTGCATGAAACTTCCTATATCTACGTTGCCATGGGAAGATAAAGGGCGGTACCTGCAGAACTGAGTTTTTGAGATATTTGAAAAAATGTGTTTTTTATTCCATTCTCACAATAAAGAAATGTTGGGGAAAAATTTTCTCGGGTTTTTTTTTCTGGTTTGTTTTTCGTGGAAACCAAATAAGCAAGTTTTTACAATAAAGCTAAAGTAGCCCAAGCAATCCCCCCAATTTATGACGTTAATTCAATTTGCATCGAAATTGAATGAACGTCATAGATTGGGCCTGATTTGCACTGATTTGTAGTGGGAAAAAGGGTTAAGTGCCTTTTGGAACATCTGATTGTAACCAAAAATATAGGTGCACAACAAGATCCTGCATAGACTCTACATTCAAAATTCCAACTTTACATACAAACAAACAAGCAAAATACATATATACATACATACATACATACATACATACATACATACAAAAATACATGCACACAAAAATACATGCCAAATCATACGCACACGAAAAAATTCGTTATAATTTAGGTATGATCCAAATCGACATTTCCTTTGCCCATACGTTAATGCGATCATGTACACAAACAAACGTGTCACGGAAATTAGCTTTTAAAAAAGTCAGGGATGATTAACTAAAAATTTCGATTGCAATTTGAGTAAAAAATTCTGTGAATACAATGCTTTCTTTTATTTGCACAAGGAAACAAAAAAGTGCATGTAGAGCGCACGTTACAAATTACACTTTTTAAATTGAGTTTTAGAATGAATTTTTCATTAGATTACTAATAATTTCTTTTAAATTTATTATCATTATTAATATGACAATATCTCAACATGCAACGAGAACTGACGCACGCTTTTATTGCACGATAGCACGAAGCTATTTTTTTAAAACCAGATTTTGTAAATAATAGAAGGAAGTAAAAAATAAAATATAGTTTTGTTTGAGAAAATCGGTTAAAGCTCATTTTTCAAAAATACTTTAATTGATAGTACATTTTAGCGAATATAAAACAAAGATTTTTGATAAGTGACTGAAGCACAGTGCACTGATTAAAGTGTGAGTAACCAAAATAGTCTCATAGACCGCGTGTATAATCAGGGTTTAATTCTTGGTGTCGAAGTCTTGTGCGTAGTTCGTTCACTTGAAAAAACTTAGTGTCGTTGCAACCGATAGTTCCCTTGCATTTTGAAACGGCTGTGGTGGCCTGATCGGTGAGGCTTTGGAATCGAAACTGGAGTGTTCCGAGTTCGATGCCAGCCGGTCGAAGATCCTCCATGCTCGCAAATAGTGACTGGAGCACGTTCTACTTGTCCGCACACCCAAAATCCCCCAAGTTCCTATTCCAAATCAGTACCCCGCTTGGGTTGCTGAACCAGGAGTTGCTCTGCTCCTGGTCTGTATGAAAAAAAAAACAGAAGTCTCCTCAGTGCCCATCCAGCCGGTTAAATGATATGTAGCGGCTGGTACGGGGGTCCCTGGAATGTGTAGTGTTGCGTATTTTTAAACTACACACTCAAAACCGCAAATGATGACACCTACAAAAGATATCACGCTTTAAGGTGAATATGAGACATGATATTGTGTTGGTTTGCAAAAAAGAGAGAAATGGATAACAAGAAGTTTTAGGTTAAAATAAAAAACATCAATTTTTCAATATATGTATAAAATACAGCATGATGTGCGATAAAGAGGAGGGGAGGGGGTGAGGCAAAGTTTGACACTTTGTAACAAAGCGAGAGTTGGAGATCAAATGTATTGGAAAAAAAAGTGTGATGTCATTTATAGACAACCCTCAAAACATCTCATAACTTTTGAAAAATTAATTTTTTAACTAACCAATTTTGATCTAGTTACATATTTGTCACGGAGCACGCTATATTAATGCGAAATTTAGTGAATCGTATATACAGCATGGATTCGTTTGCCTTATCCACAATTTAGCAGTAGAAATAAGTAAATGAGGATTGCAAAAATAGTGTTTAAATGGAATTTTGAAATAAACATTAACAGTTCATTTTACTTCTTTGAAAGAAAGTTCTCCATGTCTGTGCAATGGGGAAGTTTACCTACATTTTCCTCAGCTAATTTCAAAAGTTTTTCATTGCTTCTCACACAACTGAACGTAAATGAAACTTTTGTTTATTTCATGTAAATCGGTTGTAATTTCCTTTACATCCTTCGAAAGAACGTGTTTTTTGGTCAAGCGAGAGTCCGGTTCTCAAAGATGTGACAATGAATGAACTCATTTTATATGCGTTACAGTTGTTCTTAGGTAATTTATTAGAGTAGTTTCGACCTTCCTCTGTCCAAACTAGATCAAATTGAGATATTCGTTAGACGCCACAAACTTATTATAAATGATTCAATTATGATAATATTTAAATTAATGTATCCTTGAATTTCTGCAGGTTTCAAACCAATATGAGATAAATATACATTTTCAGTTGAGGTGTAAATTATTTAATTTTAAGTTTATAATTTTTTATTTCCTTAATCAGGAGTCTTATGCACGTTTTAAGAACATCAGAACAAAACTAGTGTATGAAAAATCTTTAAGGTTCAGAGTATTTGTTGTCTTGCAAAACGCTATGGTTGGTTGGTTGTTTTTTTTTAAATTTTGTCACAAGAGCCTTATTAGGCTATACTGCTCCATCCAGCTATAAATGTGTAGTTTTAATATTTTTAGAAGGAGTTAGGCGACTAGAATGGAACCAAAGTATATTAAATTTTAAACATTTTCACGAAGATAAAATTGCGCAAATAGCACATAATTGCAATTTTAACATTGTTATAGTGCTTTTAACTCATCTCATACATAAGTACAGATTTCGGCATAATTGGTGAATGAGACTCACTTTTAAGGAAAGCCTTTGTAACTTGTCAACGTTACACGGAAAATCAATAATTTTTTAACGAAATACTATACCAAATCATCAAGAGCCGTTTGCAATAAGTACATTTTCATAAAAGTTTTATGATTTTTTTTATTATTATTTATTCAATAACATCATTCGTTTAAATTAAGGTTCTCGTGATAGGGTAATTGCGCTCTAACTTTGGATAGAGCATTTAAGTACGACATAAGTCATATGCGAAGTTTTGTGTGCTGTTCCACCACTATACATATGTGAGTGACCACTACATAATACTTTTCACTCGCACTGTCCTTACATTGTGGCGCCAAAACCACGTTTCATTATCTATCTTGAATTTTCCAAAAAAGCAGCACATTTCAGTCTCCACATTATTTTTGATTTGAATTACATTATCTGGATGATCATAAACACACAGTTGTGTCTCTGAATGTCTTCTTTGAGCTGGTGGTGTACTCATCAGCACAAGTGAGTGTCATAACCCTTCACCTCCATGTTGGATTTCAATACATTATAGGAGAAGAAACAAATCACAGAAAAAAAAAAAAAAACAAACAAGCAATGATAGAGAGTCATTGCGTCAACATTTTCTTTTGAAGCGGAACTGTTGGAACTATTTTTTCTCAATTCAATCACATTCACAATTTTGTTTTTGAAAGTATAGAATTTTGCGTTGTATGTTCTCATAGGTTTAAGGCAGAGAGTACGAAATCTAGAATCAGGAAGTTTATAACAATTCCAAGAAGCTTTCCAGGAACAAATTAGCATGTGTATCACAAGAAAAAATTTAAATTTTTGGAAGGAATAATATATTCATTGTAAAATATATACTTGTCGGAAAATAATTTTACTTAAGGGAGAGAACACCACGACACGCTTCAGAATAAAATTAAAAGAATATTGGAGAAGGAAATAGAGTGAGTATATATCAGTTTTTTTTTTTTTTTTAGAAGAGAGATCTGGAGCTATACTGATAGAATAAGTTAACATGTATGAATGTATTCTCATATTAGTTGAGAGAAATTATAATGCACGGATCAACTTGAATTAACTTTACCCTACATATTTTGCTGAGAATATATGTAAGGTATAGTGGGATTCTCCATGGATACTAAAGAAAACTGTTATATTGTTAATAGCTATGAACTCCATAAAAAATATTCATGAAGTGCATACAGGTTACGTATGGTGCTTCGAAGGTCAATTGCGTTTATTTGGCATCAAAGTCAATCTTATTACGCGTTAATTTGCCTTAAACTTTTCTGAATTGCGTGAGCGGGCGAAGAACTCTGGCATTCCAAAATGACGTCACTAACGCTTGTCCAAGGCGGACGTGATTTGAATCCTATCACGGATTTGCAGAATGATCGGCATGGTAATTAAGCATCTTCTTTTTTTCTCCTCTTCCGTTTTATTTGTCTTGCTGCTAAAGAACTCCGTTTATGCCACTTTTATCTTCTCAAGGCTCTCACTTTTTCTGATCCTCCGAAGACGCGCGGCCTCACAGACGAGATAATAACATACGTTGATCGTCACTGACGTATATTCCGCTTTTTCCCTGTATCGTAGCCCGTTGAGGTAGCTGCCTCAGGACACATCCTTTTATGGGTGCCCTATTATGGCAGAAAGCGTGATTCTCGACATAATTAGATAACTTTAACTATGTATGGAAATATTCAGTAATTTATTTTTTGTGATTCCCATTAACGCTATTCCGAATAGCTATATGTATGGTAATCGACTAGAAAATAGATACAAAAACACAAGCAGGGTGTTCCAAAATGAATTGGAGGTTTTAAAAATGGAAGTAGTAGATAATAGTGACAGAGAGAGAGAGAGAGAGAGAGAGAGAGAGATATTGAATTTATTCTTTCGAATTATGAATGTGCTTAGCCGGGAATTTTTTAAACTTTAGTGTGACACAAAATTTTACCAACGCGTGGGGCTGTGCATTTTTCTGCTTATATTAAGAATTTCACGGATTATGTTAGTTGCCGATGTTCTCCAATTTTATAATGTCTGCTGCAACTACTTGGCCTCTTTGCTACGGAATCTCTGCATTTTAGAAAACAGATCCTTTGAATCAGAATCCCCGTTTCAAAATTCCTGTTTAAAAAAAATGATATTGGTGTACAAGACAATGAAGGTCAGTGGCAGGGGGTAGCACTTCGGGCTTCCACGTTGCAAACGTAGATTCGATTCCTGAGTCGGACTTGGCTTATTCAACTTTCAGTGGGTCGATAAAATGAGTACCAAGTGCGCTTGGGAACTTTGGGGTTTCCGCGTTCAGCTGACCACCAAACTGGAACATCTGTGATGTACCCCAAAGCCCTCTATTACGAAAATCGAGATAAGCATAGTAGGCCTTAGTCCTCATGGACTGTTGCGCTACTGAGTTTAGTTTAGTTTAGTGTGTAGGACAATAGAAAATGGGCAATCTTTTCGTTACATAAAGAAATATATTTTATCTTCAGATAATTGTTGCAACCGTTAAAAATTTAAATGAGAAAGACGGAAAGTGGTATAGCAAATACTACAAAACAGATGTTAGTATGCGAGCAGTAAACCGCGTTCGAAACGAAATCTTGTTATGTCATTTTTTAAAACTTGGTGCTGATTCTTAAGGGACGCCTTTTGCTTTAAAATACTACCCTGTACTATCTCCATTACTGTGTTATATAACTAATACCTATTTTCATTGACATGTAGCAGTTTAATTGGTTTTTATTAGTAAGAAAAGTAATATGTTTTAAATACCAAACACGAAAGTCTTAGTGGAATAACTTGAAACTTTCTCCAGGTGTTATCACTTTCAGGAAATTACATTGTAAGGATAGAATAATTTTCACTTTCAATTTGAATTGAATTTTAATATCAAGATGATTACAGTTTATTTGCATTACTTTCTATAAACACATGGCTGATAAGTGTAAAATTGTGCTTTATTTGCAGATTTTGAATCGAGGACACACGTAACTCGGGGAACTTGCTTTAACAATCTTTCTTACAAAATGAATATGGACTTTATTTATTTATTCATTTTTATCCATTATTTTTTATTTTTTGTGAAGTTCTTAGTGAGGACATACAGAGTGTAGCTATAAGATTTATTGGGAATATTCACAGAACAGGTAGAGATTATGAAAATTCAAAAATTTCTAATGTGTTTTTGTTTTATAGAATCAGAGGCTATTTATGCAGAACGTGTTTACTATAACAAATGGACGCCGCTAAGATTATGAAGAAGATGTTGATAATCAGTAGATATTATTTTCCCTGAAGAAAGTCATTCGATATTATCCTTATAACGGTATATA
The DNA here is from genome assembly GCA_038373865.1 of Uloborus plumipes. NCBI lineage: Eukaryota > Metazoa > Arthropoda > Arachnida > Araneae > Uloboridae > Uloborus > Uloborus plumipes. The sequence goes on from JAXGGA010006309.1 coordinate 19,568, forward strand.
AGGTTTTTCATGAAGTCCGTACAGAATACTTATAGACCACTTCATGCAGAAAATATCCATGAAACACATGCAGAATACACGCAAATGCATCTTAATTGAATGCTAAGTCTTCAAAAGTGAATTTATTCTGCTAAGCAATATGTACCTACGATGTGTCTCATTAACAATGAGTAAAACTGGGCAAATAATTAGAAATTTCACAAGAATATTCTTCAACGAATTCCCTTCCATTACTTCCTGCATTACTTGCAGAAGCATCTTTCTTTACCATTTGTTGCCTGTATTCCAATCACGATCTCTCACTGGTTATTTCTTGCAGAGTTAGAGCAAAAACATATCTATAAGAAGTAAAGAAGCCGCTGCAAAACTTTCACACATTATTATGTCATGATTTAGTGGTCTAAGATTAAGAATGGCTCTTAAATTATTCATGTTCCAGAGACCTTGGAACAATGTTAAATTTATGTCCACAGAATTTCACTGTCATATGAGTGAAAAATGAATGAGTAATTGTTTCTAGAGGATAGAATTATGTACTACTTTTATATGATAAAAGGATGTGTTTGGATAGACCCGATTCAAAATTATTGTCAGTTCATGGTTCAATTGAAATTAATTTTGTGAAATGTATCATATCTATTCTGACCACGTTAACTAGTTTCCGTTGTGGAAGCTGTTGGAATGAGAGGAATCGTGAAGGACAAGACCAGCCCTTTGGAGATGGGCTCAAACCAGATCGAACCGGAATGTCGCAACCATTAGGGAAGAAAGGTTTGAAGATGGGAAAGTGAACTGAACCATTGCGAAGTCCGAGTTTTATGTTCTATCATCAAATCAGAGATAAACTAAACACACAATTTCCAAACTTCAATTGCGAAAAGAATTCGGTTGAAGGTGGGTCAGGGGGTTTGACTTTGTGTTTCGAAAGGAGCAGGAAAAAGGATTGTAAACTATGATTTATGTTTACCATCAACCCCCTCCCCCCCATTTAAAAGTTTTCATGTCAGTGTTTGCTGAGCAATAACTTTCTCTTGCTGTTGGAACTCTGAACTCACTTTTTCACCCACTCTTCAGAAACAGTGAAAAAAAAAAAGAGAATACAGACATAAAAGAAGGTTTCATGTATCGTAAAAATATAGTTAAACATAAAAAAAAGAAAGAGAAATTGAATAATTTAATAAAAATAGAAAAATAAAGATTTGAGAGTAGGGTTTCGAGATAGAGAAATGTGTGTCTGTATGTCGTTTTGAGCAAAGTCTCCCCCCTTCTCGTTAAAGAGGAATTATCCCCTCTTTTGAAGGTATAGTTCGTTTCGAGCAAACCTTTTTTTTTTCTGTTCACAAAAATTTGGATGGACACCTCATTCCGAAATTTCACTTCTTGATTTGAACACTTTTTTTTCAATGCAAACGGTTAAAAAAATAAAGAAAGAAATAAAACAAAATAAAACCTGAACAAAGAAGCCGTTTTGTTTCAAACAAACTTTGTTTGGAAGAGCTTTTGAAGAAAAATGCATTCATTAATGGATTTTGTTATTTTGTTGTTTCAAATATATCTCTCGAATAATTCAAAATCTTTGAAAATTAACGTCAGCAGTAGAAAGTTAAACTTTAACGTTACTTCGTTACTAACTAAGTTAAGAAAGTTAAACTAAACGTTAATTCTTTATTGAATAAACCGATTAACAAAATTTTATTTATTTCTGTATTAATTTGTTGATAAAAAAAATCCTTAAAAATTCAGAGATTCCAAATTTATTTTTAGAATTTTATCATAGAAAGAGAAAATAAATTATTGATAGGAATAGAAATGCTGTATCCCTTAGACGTAACGTTACCTCAAGTGATTAATTGATTAAATCCAAATTCTGTAAATTTAAAGCAAAAATGATTTTATCGTAGGTATAAATGATTGCCGATATTAGTTTCTAATTAATTTTTATTCTGAAGCTTTAATTAATTATTTTTATTTCTGAAAACGAAAAAAAAAAAAAAAAAATAGAAAAGTCGAATCTTTTTTTTTACACAAAAGCAAGAGCTGCAATTGATTTAATTTTTGAAACAAATCAATTATTTAGACACTTTTTTTATTTTAATTATTTCTGTTTATTTATTTTCATTTGTTCATTAATTTCTTTATTCTGCTAAGATTAAAGATTTGTTTCAAGATAAAAAAAACTATACTTCGCGGCAGTTTAACTTGGCAGTGACGTCACTACGGGCGGAGCCAATAAGAGCTCACAAGCAGTCAGCGGTCTCCTCTAAGTCGCCAAGTAGGCTGTGACGTTTTATCTAGCTCGTTTTTCATAGGCTAACGTCACGCTGTTGGCTCCGCCCGTAGTGACGTCACTGCCAAGTTAAACTGCTACACAAAAGGGGATATTTCTTGATTTGCTAATTTTAATATTCTACCAACAAAAAAAATCGAAGTATGGAAAAACTTTTTCTTCTTTTCCTTTTTATATGCATAGTTCTGCTTTTTAGTTTGTCGTAAAATTACATGCTTAGATGTTGGACTACGCTTTTGAATTATAGTTCTTCTGACGGAAAGCTCATTAATGGTTGAAAGTTCCTTAAAATAAATTTGATAGCAAATCTATATGTCATCAAAGTTTTTTTTTTTGAAAGAGGCATGTATTGTATTTAGAAACAAGTTTAAACTGTCAAAAAGGTGAGAAATAAAAAACAACTTTGGCCAATTCTGAGAATATTAATCTGATGCTACAAAACCGATGTTATTGTGTAGGAAAGTATGCTCTTTTAGTTTCAGAGGGTCTTCCTTGCTGGACTCTCAGATGATTATTTTGAAAATAATATTTATATTTTAACTACTAACACAGAATATAGTTTCAAATATACTTAGTGTTTAGAAATGCGTATTACTCGCATTGAGCTGTTCCTATCTTATTTAAGTTCCTTGGGCGTTTTTTTTTTTTTTTTTTTTTTTTTTTTTTTTTTTTTGCGTTTCTTGAGGCTCATACTGTTTTTAATTCTTATTCAGTGAGTTGAAATTTTAAAACATTGTATTTTTTATGATTTTTTTGAATAATTTTCTTCAAGTGACCAAATTCAACCAAAAGCCCTGAGCTTAAAATTCTACTTCTAAGATTGGACAATATCTTTAACTCATGAATAATTGATTGGAAGTTCAAATCAAATCCAAGTAGACTATCAATTGTATTTTGTGATCTTAATAAGTTTGAGTTTTGACAAGAATATGCATGTAAGACTGCATAAGAGATTCGCCCAAATTAAAAAAAAAGCTTGCAATTTTGTGTTTTTTCACCGCACTATACTAAATTTAATTTGAAATCCAAAGTGTAAAAATAGGTTTGACCAAATTTTTGAGACTTATTTCCAACTTTTTTAATGCTTAAATGCTCATCGTATGTAGCAGTAGGGGCAGATACAAAGGAGAGGCGATGGGAGTGATCGCCAATCCCTTGGGGGACTCTCCGGTAATTTTTCGATGTTGAGGCTGGACAGCCTCAAATTTTCCCGGAAATGTTTCGGGGTTCGGAAATGTTTCGGAATTGAAGTTCGAATCCTTTATTCTTTGTGATCAGTATTTTTAAATCAGTTTGCATACCAAAAAATAAGTAAGAAAAATAAATCGAGCCTCCCTTAAAAAATTTCTGGATCCGCCCTTGTGTAGTAGTAAAACTATGTTATTTCCATGAACTCCTGTCCCGTCGTAAAACATTAAAGAAAAAAAAACATACAAACATCCTTGGCAGAAAAGAAAGTGACAAGTTTACCGTCCAAGTTCTAATAAGAAAGCCACAAAATTATATCTTTTTTCTTCTTTATGAGTCCCAAGTTTAAAAGGAAAACTATGTTTTAAAGACCTCCTCGCTCCCTTCTGCCAACTCAGGCTTGAAGGTCGAGAACACGAACCCATTTGCTCTGTAAACAGTCCCACTTTCCAACCACCCCGAGCCGACCCCATTTTCGGCACTTTCGGCTCTTAAATCCCTTCGAGGATTTAGCAGCATCGACCCTTGTGCAAGAGCCACATCACTTCTCGCATGGCACCACACGTGAGCGCGCACGTGTGAAAAGAGGCAAGAAGTCTGTCTGCTTGTCGGTGCGTGCCCAAAGCGTTAGGAGAGAATTTTAAAAGAATCAAAAGACTGCAGGCAATGTTTCCGTTTTGAATCGAATTCTTTTCTTACAGCTGTGCTTGTTTTCGAAAATAAATTATTCATCTTGGATAAGGAAAAAAAGAAAGAAAGAAAACAATCGTTGTTATTTCTGAGTTAATGAATTAGCGAGATTGAATGTTCGACTTGTACCATTTTTTGTCGTCAGCTGTTCGAAACCTGTATTAAATGGGTGCTCGTTAGCCACTTGTTAAAGATTTGGTATAAATGGAAATGGAATTACCTTCAATGATGTCAGATTCCTATTAATTTTCCATACTTGAGGCTGGCACAATGAACGCCAATATTTTCCCTCCTCGCATTTATTCATTACAAAACTGACTGACACGTTGTGGCTTTTGTATTCACTATTTTATAGTAAATTACTTATTGATTTCATATTGTATGTCATTTTCGTTATTATTCTACACCAGATGTCAAGGTCCTCGATCTTCGCTGTGATCGAAGGGGAGAAAAATAACGCAATGAGTTTTCTGGTTGATTAAATATCTGGTCTTTTAAGGAATTTCATGTTCCTCACGTTTGACCATGGGGAAATTTTTCGAAATGTACAATTTTTGTGCGTGTGGCGTATGCGTGCATTAAAATCTATTTTTGTGCTATTTTTGTGAATGCTCTTTATGCAGAGTAACAGAGGTAACGCTTGATCTTCGGTAAATTTGGCATAGAGGACCTTTGATGCTCAGGAATTAACATGACCGGTGTTCGCCAGAACATCCGTGAAACGGCATGTTTTCTCCTATTAATCATAATGAATATTTTTTTGGGGGGGGGGGGTGGTTAAAAAAAAGTAAAGAGTTCTAAATTTAAATCTTGAGTCACAAAATTGCTTTTTTGCACGTTGACGGGAAAATTTGCCCTTATTCTTCCGTTTATTCAAGTCTGAATGTTAAACATGAGACAATTGACTCAACTTGTATTTTCGAGGTGACCGTGTCCCGTAGCAAGTCTTTCATAAAAAATAATTTTAAATTTGTTGTGTAACACTGATAATTTACAAGACTGTGGACCCGATGATATTAACCACTTGCCTGATTATCCCGAGTTATGAGGGCTCGTATGAGTTGCTACTAATTATTATCCCAAGAAATTCTCGGGTGTAACTAAATGATTTTACACCTATAAAAAATTAAAAACTCAACTTAAAATCTAAATATTTTGTTTGTTTCATTTCTTTGTATTTAAAAATCAGATTTTAAAAAAAATGCGATTTTTCTTTTTTTTTTTGCAATTTTTTTCAAAAAAAAAAAAAAAAAAAGAGAGAATTGCAAAGGAATCGGTTAATAACCAATTTCGACTCCCTTTCAGATATGGAACTTGTCCATAAAAGAACTCCGGGGTTTTGAAGCAAAATTTTTTATGTCTATCAAAAATTAGGTGCCCTGTTTGGGATATTGTACCCATCCAAACAGTATTCAACCTTCTTTCGTTTCATGACCAGGTGTCTGGAGTGATGTTTGTCACACAAGTGTTAAAGTCCTTTGTCCTTTTTTCCAAAGTCCTGAATTTTTCAACGGAAACAAGTAGGGTGAAGTGGGGTAATTGTGTACCTGTTTTGACGAAATTCAACTTCTTCAGTCTCTGGTGGGGAGGGGGTTATTCAGAGTTTTATTTTTTTTATATCATCTTTTAGCGGCATTTCTCTAGATTACAAAGCACCCAAAGAATTAAAAAAAACTATTTTTTTCATGGTTGTATTGCTATGTTTTTAAAACCACCTCCGAAGTACACATTTGCCCCACAAGTTGGGGAAAATGTGTACGTCGCATGAAAATCCTATACGATTCAGTTGTTTTGCTGTTGGGCCAAATAAGTACAAAAGAGCAGTTAAGGACAAAAAATTCTGTATATGATTTTTTTATTTCCGAATATTCCAGTGGAAGCTATGCACTTTTTTTGTTGCCCACCTTCTGTCCTCTCTTAATTGGCACAGTTTACAAAGGTGAAAACAAAGTACAAAGCATAGGAGTAAAAGGTAAAAAACGTCTTTAATAGAAAAATTGAAAAGAACATGCCAAAATTTGTATCTTGGAAGGTAAAAAAAAAGGAATTATAGTGGCAAGTCCTGGCCAAAATGAGAACAGAAAATTTGAGTGAGACCTCCAGCAACTCTGCTAACCCATGTTGTAGGAGGAAAATTTAACTGGGAATATCAAAACACCTCTTCTTCCCACAGATGGCTCTGGAAGCTTGGTGACAATAGCATTGCCATCGATTTCGCTAATATCTTCAGAGTGAGGGTAAACGAAAGTGTTTTCGAGGCATCTTCTTCCTGAAAACAAAGAGAATCAATTAATTTATTGTGAGGAGGTCAATCAAACATTTGGGAACAAAAATATAAGCCCTAATAAGATTGTAAAAGTCTAATAAGGAGTGGGTGAATGTGTATTCTATGTAAATTTTGCTTGGGATAAATGTTTACTGTAGTACACATTTGCCCCAGGAAAAAGTACACATTTACCCCGTGACTGAAAACAAACCGGGGTAAATGTATACCCCAACATTATGTACAGGTAAACATTAATTTAACTAATCTGCAGCCATTAATGAAGAAAACAACTTACCTTTAAGTGATTTATCCAAGAACTAATCAAATCTAGCTGAAAATGGTGATCCTGCAGCTCTGTAAACAAAAGTCCACGAAATGTGATTCATAACGAAAAAAACACCTGACGAAATGGAGGCAGATTGATAAAGCCTTATTATCTGGACATAGGTGCAGCCATCTGAGAAGTGATCACTAAACTACAGGCTTCCAAATGGCGCCACTAGATAGCAGCTAGCTTCAGTTTTTCCTCCTTTTTTCAAATGAGTACACATTTGCCCCAAGTACGCAATTACCCCACTTCACCCTACTCGGAAAAAAAAGTCTAATGGAATCAGATCCGGGCTTCTAGGAAGCGTCTTTCTCTTCCAATCCACCTATTCCCGAGTAGAGTATCCATTGCTTCCTTTGCACGCTCACTGAATGGGGTGGTACTGCATCTAACTGAACGTAGACAGGACCCTTCTATGTTTCAATATCAACCGAATGAGTGAAAATCTACGCCTATGAAGGGTGGTACCCCGTTAAGAGGTTACTGTGACCATCCAAAAATTTGTTCGGCAAATTTTGTCGTAAGATTCGACAATTCAGGACAAAAAGTTTATTTCCCCTTAAATGACGCTCAATGCCTCTTCTCGTTACCTATCAGTTCGTGTGCATGTCTGTATTTTGCTGTTCAGTAAAATTTGGAGTTTCATTCGATAAATTGCGAACTCACCCCCTAGCAAAGTTTTAAGTTCGGGATGCCAATGACTCCTCTAACATGTCACAGTCGGCGCTACATAGCGTTGAAAACGCCGACTGAAACAATTGTCCAAAAAAGAAAAAAAAAAAAAAATTATGAGTGCATCCAAAAGATTGCGGTGATTTGAAGCAAGAGTATTTGGGCTTGAGCAAAAACGTGGTTAATTGTCGTTTTCAGTTATAGTAAGCGATGGCGAGCAGTGCACCTCCCGGATATCATTTGGAATTCTTCGAGAATATACGTTCAGGTCATCCTGTTTCACTGCGCAGTGGTATTGGAAATCATTCGCTTTCTTCAAATTCCAACCTTTGCTTTTTTATTAATTTATTTCTCTAATAATCTGTCTTTAGTTATCATGCGTACGTCAACAATGGTCAATAAACTTTAGAGGACCCGAAGGCAGCGAATGACTGAATCAATGCAATGACCTGAGCTTTCGAATTGACTTCAGCATGTGTCGTCATTAGTGCGCTGCTTGTTTAGTAATATAATTCTTCATTTTAACATACTCAATTTAGTCTTTTGAAATATTTTGAGAATAAATTGAAGCTTTGTCTTTGCCAATAACCACTAAAAAAAGCCCTGAATATGCTATTAAATTAATTTTAAAGAAAGTATTTGTCCTCTTGTCTCATTACTTTAGGAATAGTAGCAATCGTATGTTTTCATTTCTCACTACGGATAATTCCCAATGCTCATTCTTTAAATCTTCTTAACTACCTGATAGGTTTAAGAAATGTATTATTTTCTAAGGTTTCGTTTTTCTGCTATTTTCAGTTTGGCTTAGCTCGGAACTAAGAACTGGAAAATCTTGTGCACCATAAAGTTGTGTTTGTGTTTCTTGTATTGTTAAATTGTAAATAATTAATGTGTGCCAAAAGTTCTTGGACATTTGTGATGTATCTTTAAATTATTTTAAAATCCTGCTAAGGATTGATTCAAGCAAATCTTTCAAAAAGTTCCAGAAAAGCAAATTATAATTAATTTCAACACAACAGATAATTAATCATTGAAAAGCTTAGTGTACAAAAACACCTCTTCAATTACCTTTCAAAACATCTTTCATGTGTTTGCCATAAGTTTTCCTTAAAAGCGCAAAACCATCAATCACTTTCACCTTCAAACTTTTTCATCTTCAGCTTTTGATGGCAGAAGGGGGCGGGGGGAGGTAAAATTTGACCTCAGGTGCCAATCAAATATCCGTCTCCACGGGTGGGAGGGGCCAGTCTTTGGTCACAGGTTACACACCACCAGCTCTTGCAACACCTTTTCTGATTTTTTGATGGATGAACGACTGATTTCTCTCTCTCTTTTAGATATTTGAATATTGTCATGTCAATGGAAAATATTTTCACCGAAAATATTCCTGTTTATCGCCCTGTTAAGTCTTACACCATTGATAGTTGCCTGCTTGCTCAAGTTTCTAATAGATTTAAAATAAAGCTTTCCACTCCCAAAGTAATGGGGGGGGGGGGCGGCAGTAAATGAGAGGAGGGTACTATGGAATACCATTTGAATTTCTAACAATAACTCAACTGGTTTTGGGGTAAAAATCCTCAAATTACTATGAGTGCATACTGCAGCTTTCTGTGATGAACTGTTACTTGGGAGATGAAATATTAATTTTGTTGTTATGGGTAAAAACAAAGAACTGTTAGACAAAAATGATAAATATAGGGCGCTAAGAAATAGCCACATAATATGAAATAGGTGATTTAAACCTTAGAAAAAAGTTGAACGCTCGTTTTTTTTTATTATGGAGTTTGAACCTCGGTTTTTTTTTTTTGTTATGGAGCTTCTGGAGCTACTTGTTATGTAACATTATCTCTCATTTCATCCTCTAATCCTCTCCCAAATAAGGAGGAGGTGGAAATAGAACAAGATTTAGGTTTCAAGCCTCTTTTTTTTAATTCTGTTTTTGTGCAGAAAGAGGTGTAAGGGCAAGAAAAGATTTATTGACTTGGACGCATTAGAAACAATCACACCAGGTCTCAAAATACCTGGTACTCCACTTACGGCCTGACACTCCATCTTAGAAAAGTAATCTTTGAACTGATGGATAAAACAATGTCAGCTGAAATACGACCATAGTACAACAAAATGCAATTCTTTTGGTTTATATTATGATTAATATCGGTGCTTAAGTCCCATGTGTACAACTAAATCAAAATGTTTGAAAACTCGCTTGTAGGAGCTCTTGAAAATTCCAAAACATACTTTGTTCTCTCGCAACTGTTGCAATTACAATAGGCGATCAAATATCACTACACTATATCAAGGAAGTTCGTTTTGAGTAGTTCATGACATTCTGCGATATAGACTCCAAACAGAGTCAAAACCTCGGTAGTCCATACTTCTCGACTATTCTATGATACCCTCCTAAAAGACTACAGAACAAATTTATCTACATTATAAACGTGTTCTCATGAAAACTCGTAATTGTTTTTTCAATATTAAACAATATTTACCCCTTTTTACACTTAACCCTTTAACGTCAGGTGTGCCGAATTCGGCACATACCTCCAGAATCATTTTACCTCAGTTGCTAAGTTATTCCACAATAGAACATTGTGACGTTTTTGGCACATCCGTATCTGCCGGCAGCAGTAAAAGTCTTTTAAAAATAGGTAGGTGTGCTTCCTATGGTCTCCCTTGATTGAGATTTGGAAGGAGAAAATGGTTTCCTTAGGTGAAAAAATTGATGTCCAGAAAGGGTTAAAAAGTTTTAACGTTTTTAGTGTCAACTAATCAAACACTGGAAAACTTTTCTTAAAGTTCACTTAAGTTTTAGATTGCACTTGTAGATAGTGACGCACCCACAAGGGGAGCTAAGGGGCTTAAGCCCCTTCTAGAGGCATGAAGACTAGCCCCCTAGACAAGACCAAAGAGAGTCGAAAATTGCGTTCTTTTGTTTTTAACTTCGGAAAAATTCAGGGAGCGAGTACTCAGTCCTCGTATTATTTCCTAATTTTACAAAAAAATTCTTTAAATTATTTTTTTTGAAAAACTTCCGACGGTGAACCACTTACCTGCTCCTTCTTCCATAGCTTGGCCAAAATGAACTTAGAATGAGCTTTTGGGACTTCAATTTTAAAGTACTTCCACTATAAAATTTTTGTTTAATACCTCCAAAAATAGCTTCAAAATTTGTTTTAAGCGGAAGAACTCTTCAAACTCTCCCCCTTAATTTTAGGACCTCTAAAGATAATTTAAAATTGCTCTTTTAAAGCTTCAATGCCGAAAAATTTCTGAAAAAAACCTCCTTTTTACTTAGGGAATAATTTTTAAACAGCATTGATTTTGTCTTTCACTTCATGTATCGAGGTTTCTCATAAAACTTCTAGCCCCTCCCAATGAAACATCCTGTGTGCGCTACTGTTTGTAGACATGGACAGTATTGCTTGGTTACCAACCAAGATTGTACTCACTCATGTCGTTGAGTTAAGGAACCTTACTCCTCACCTCGCTAGCTGTTAAAGAATTAATAGTGTCTTTAGAGTAAGTAAATAAACTATATAGACATTGCTACATTGTCATCAAGATTATACTGACTCGTGTTGCTAATTAAATGGATCTAGCTTTGTGAAAAGGGGAAAAACATGATGTTGTCACTTTTTCTCGCAATCTTGCTGCCTGTGAGGCCCCACGAGGAGCATCGTTGACCCTACACTTTCTCAACAAGTGTCAGTTCAGCCTGGAAACGAAATTCTTGTTGAGAGGTCATCAGAAGGCCGCATAGCCAAAGGGTATATAACTAAAAGGCCAATAACCGTTCTGTTGTTTTATTAGACTTTCGTTATCACAAGTTTGATTAAGGAACTTGTTTCATGAAAGTGATTTCATAAAGGAATGATCTTCAAAAGGAGCTCGTAACGGATTAATAACTTGTTCGTGAACACTATTTTATGAAAAACTAACGTAATGTTAAGTCAAAACTATGAAATTATTGTCCTTCGTTTTATTCTACAAATGATCAGTCAACTAATGCAATTAAATTATTTATGCTCCGTCAACTAATAATATAAATCAGTAGTCTCTAAATTTTTTTTAGATTTGTAGGATTTTCTGGGTAACCTCAACAAAACTTTGGAAAAATATGTCATGAAATATTAGTAAAATAGCTATGTTATGTTATAAGTACGGAACTACAATTAAGGAGAAGTGCAACTTGTTTTTAAAATTTTGATGCAAAACTTAGGTAAAATAAAAATAACTCCAGCTAGAAACTTGTCATTATATTTGAAGACTAATACATATGCATTTATTACATAAACCGATCACATCAAGGCTTATTGTTGATTTTTATGATTGCACTTTGTAAACCTTTTTTCTTCTTATGTTTTCAATTAAAATACATTGGTCACGTTGTGTGAGTGCTTTATATATATTTTTCGCAAATTTTCATTCTGACTTAATGGTCTTTCAGAGAACCCCAAGGTTCCGCAGAACATAGTTTGAACACCATGTATATGGTGAATCTTCGCTATATGTACTAGGGTATCATATATTGGCAACACATTGGTCTAGTACTCTCAAGCCCAAATTTTGAAGGTTAAAACCTAGCCTAAGAAATATTTTCAATCTGCAGAAAATTGCAATCTTACATGCATGATTACATGATTATGAAGCTTGTTAAAGATCTACGAAGCATCGGCTGGATATTCCTGGATAAACTAAATTCATAGTGCAATTTCTACGGTGCCTTGGTGCCTCTATCTGGCGAGACTTGTCGTCAAAATACTCAAGTAGCATTGGAACTAGCCGATAGTGGTTTCATATGAAATAATCGCTACCAGGCTTTGGGGAATGCACGATATCTGTGAGAACACTAAAAAATGAATGTTGTTTTTACAGTATAATACAGCTAATTCTATAGTAATAAACTGTAAAAATTTGCCATTTTGCAGTAATAAACTGTAAAATTTCTACTTTTACTGTACTAAACTGTAAAATTGCTGATTTTACAATTTATTACCGTGAATTTTACAGTTTTAAACTGGAACCTCGGCTGCCAGTATTACACAGTTGTTTTTACAGTATAATACAGTAATAAACTGTAAAAATTTGCCATTTTGCAGTAATAAACTGTAAGATTTCTAACTTTACAGTAAGAAACTGTAAAATTACTAGTTTTACAATTTATTACTGTACATTTTACAGATTTAAATTGGAACCTCGGCTTCCAGCATTATACTTTGAAAACAACAGTTCATTTTTTGCAGTGAAATCAATCCACAACCTCATTCGAAACAACACGTGTAAAATTTTTTTCACCCGAACCACACTTAGTACGTTTGTCCTCCCTGATGTATAATTTCTTGCAATTTTCTTATCGTTATCACAAAAACTATTTAAGAAATGAAGGCCTTCTGTTACTTACAAATGATGATTTTTATAGTTTTTACTAAATAAAACAAGGGAGAAAGTGATGTAATGTATCTTTTAACCAAATTCTAAATCATTTGGACATGTCGCTGGACGCAAGTCCTTGACAGGAGTTTCCTCCAGTCGCAACTTAATGTGTCAGATTAACACACAAATATTCTCCAATTCCATTGTTTCTTATTCAACCAAACTGCCTCCAGCGCACTTGAAAAGTTTCCCACTTGTTTCTCCGGAGCTAGGAGTTCTCCTGCAGTGATGTTAGTTTCTGGAAACGGAACTTTCTCTGTCTACAGATTTTTTTTTCTATTTCTCTGAAAGATCAAGGTGATTTGCTGTCTTTTTGTGATGATAACATGTCTTTTTATTCTAAAGAAAGCTAGAAAAAGAAACGTTGGGTTAACCTGACCTTTTTAAGTAACGATGTTGAAAAATATTATATTTGAACTGAAAATTGTCATGTTAAAAATAAATTTCTTTATGTTGGTATTGGTTGGCTAACCCGAAAAGAGTGCAAAACAATAAATGTAGTCTATTATAGATAATTAAATGAAATAGCTACCGCAAGATACCAATATGTCTCGATAGGCATTGTCTCTTAAAAAAATATCAACTTCTTGCAATCTTCCTCGTCTTCTTCCTTTTTGATGAAAAATGCCCTGCTCTAAAATTCATACTGAGGATTAGGGCGATATTTTTCTCGTACTTTTAAACAATTCCATATCTTTGACAGTAATGGAAATTATCTATGTGTGTTTTTATCAACCATAGAGATCAAAAAGTCGCTAAAAGCATTTGCAAGTCCAGGGTTTCAAGTATAAATAATGTCACAAACTATTCAAGCAGCAATCAAGTTGTTAATGCGATGAAATATTCATAGGTCAAATCATTTTTTAGCTCTAGTGCAAGTTTGCAAATTATGTTTACTACAAGTTGAAAGAAACTATTTATTGAACTATAACCACTCAGAATTACCAAAATAGTGCTGTTATTTTTCTTTTATTATATTTTTAAGCTTTTTTAAAATGCTATAAAATCGAGAATTTATGGAAAATAAATAGCTATGTTTCTGGATGCCTTCTGGATGTAAAAAAAAGTCTAAAAGCAGCGCTATTGATAGTGCATTCAGTTGAAAACTATATGCTAACAATAGCCATGTTAGTAAAATCATTCGGAGAAAAAACGCTTATTTGATTTAATATGACAGCGAGGTACTCTCAATAAGTATGAGAGTACCGGGTAATAAAATGAACCTTTTACCTCTGATGTGTTGTGACATATTTTATAAAGATCCTCATATACTTTGCAAAATTATAACTACTTAAAACCCAACCTCAACGAAATTCAAAGAAAAAATGACGAAATTGTCATTCTTGGTTTCTTAATCATACATTATACCACAAATTTTCAAATTTGATACTCCTTTGCAAGTACTTGGAGAGGTTTACCATACGTTTTTAACACGAAAAACCGCAGGAAAAAAAACATTTATGCCATTACCTGGGCAGACTTTCAACTTCCAACCGCAGTTACAAGTAGAACATGAGACTTGCTAAATAATTTTTCTACATTTTATCAAAAAGTCCAGGCGCAGTACTGTCCACCACGCAAAATCAGGAGAAGTGGAATTGCCTGCCATTATTGCGATAGAAGTTGTGAAAAACAAGTAATATTCAAATTTACGATTACTTTTTTCGGTTGCGAGGAAATTCAAGTAATGTATAGAAAATTGCAATGGAATTGATATCCAAATAAGTACTGGTAAAATATTCTTCAAATAAAAACTCTACGAATGAAAATAACAGTTTTGCAGTATATTAAATATGTCCATGAAGATACTTGAGCACATTGGGAAAAAGTACTCTAACTGTATTATAGTCGAATTATTCCATGCTATATAAAACTCCTCCTCCCCTACACAAAAAATCTCTCTCTTAAGTTTAATAAATTCACGAAAGCTTGTCGTTTTCCTTGCATTGAAATTGCGATGACATAGCAAAAACTTTTACAGACTCTTTTCTCTTTGGGGAGAGAGGGGGGGGGTAGCTGGCAAAATGACTTAAATTGTGTTACAAACAAATTATTCCGAGCTTTTTAACGCTCACCCATCCCCACCTCACGAGAAAAAAATCCTCTAGCTTTAAAAATTCACGAATGCATGTTGTTTTCCTTGCATTGACATTGCGCTGACAGAGAAACAACATTTACAGACTCCACGCAAAGAATCTTTCTCTCAGGCCTTATAAATTCACGAAAGCAGGTTCTTTTCCTTGCATTGACATTGTGCTGACCAAGAAACAACTTTTAGAGACTTTTCTACCCCCTCCCCGGTAAAGTAACTGGCACAAATACTTAACTGCAGGATGAAAGTGAAAACTCATTGTTTTTTAAGAACAAATGGCGGTATAGCTATTTGCTGTATTTTTGTGATAATTTGGTGCTTTATTTACTATGGTTTTTACTTTCATTATAGTTTAGCACAAAGCTTATTTGCTCGTTTTTCATTTACTCTAACTGTGTTGCAAGCAAATTATTCCATGCTGTAAAAACACTCTCCTCTTCCCACAAAAAAAAAAAAAAAAAAAAAGAAGACAAAAATAATTCTACTCCAAACCTCATAAATTTACAAAAACAGGTTGTTTTGTTTGCATTGACATTGCGCTAACAGAGAAATAACTTTTACAGACTCCCCCCCCCCCTCAGTGAAATAACGAGTGAGGGATTTGGTGATTAAATTGGTAGCGCTGGCTCTCTGGTGACCTTTAATGACAACTTTTCCACCAAAATCCAAAAGCGCTGTTCAAGAGAAGACGTTTATTTCACTAAACTATACTATTTTTCATTTAAATCGAAATATTGTTGAACTGTTGATAACCATCCAAACTTGATAATTAGTGTTCTTTTAATTGTTACAATACATTAACAGTTTAAGATCAGAGATTTATGAGAAGAAAAAAAGCTTTGTGATAGAGTAGAAAATAAATACATCTTAATCTTATTAAATATTAATTTCCTTCTGTGTACGATCTGACTCAGAAGGGAAAATACAAACTTATTCACACCATGTGTTGGTAATCGTTAGGCTTCTTGTTTATAAGAAGCCAAATCGGGAATTTTTTTTCTGATGTACACTAAACTTAAATTGCGTCGGTTCTGTGAACATTTTGACATAGTTGTTGACAGTATCATTTACACTTGAAATTAAGTGACGAAACTGAACATTTTAATGTTGCACTTCTGAAGTTCTAATTTCTGTCCTTGACAGCAGTTAAACCTGCGAAGTGAAAAAAAGAAAAAAACGTTAATAAAAGGGAACTCAGATACCCTTTAAACGGGTTGGATGACTGGCCCGTTTTCGTGATTTTTGTGAACGTTTCCGTTTTTCACTGATGAAGAAGTTCTCTCTATTAGTCTCGAAATGGCAAATTTTATGCTTTTTTTTTTTTTGTCATTTCATTCATACTTTCAATTAAGTTGTCCCATTTTGCTTCTCATACTTCATACTACGTTTTTGCGTGTTCTACAAATATTTATACTTATTTAGGGTCAATTGGGGCGATAGGAACCATAGGGTAGATAGAAATAAAGATTAGTACCACAAGTAAACGGGATTTTTGATACTAAACTAATGGTGCGTGAGGACAAGAAAACATGTAAAAGAGATCTTAAGCTTTCCGCGCGTTTTTCAATAACTATTTGGGGCCATCATAATTTGAGGATGATACTATGAAGAAAGTTGTTCTTTTAAAGTTTAGTGATCTTACACTTTTATCTACCGTAAGTCTATAAACGCAAAGCAGCTAGTTTTAATTTGTTTTATTTGTCACATGGAAGGTTACCAAACATATTTAGTTATGAACCTTTCCCGCTTTTTGTGTGTAACTTATATGCATCTATTCTCCACATATATACTGTACTCTAAAGTAAATGGTTTTTACTAAGTTTTTCATTCATCCTATTTTTTAGGAAGATTAAATTTTCATGTAAATCTCTTTTGCGTGTAATTTACATAACCTCAGGGCATAACCCTACTTGACATACAAACATACATACAAACATTTGAAAGTAAACTGTGTAAAAAAATATTCTGTCTTTTCTGATGTGATAGGCTGACTGTAGTTTACATTTGAGTATCTTAAGCAAAGCAACGTAATCAGTAAGTGTGTTACAAATTTCTTAAATAGGCATAAATTACTAAAAACTTTTTAACATAAATCTAATTCATCAGCCCTCTTAATATTTCTTGACGAGATAATATCTTTGTAACTCAGTTTATAATATTTACTCTTGTGTAGACATTACGAGAGTAAAAACTACTGTAAGTGCACACTTACAGTACCGTGGTAAAAAAGGTTAATAAGTTAAGAACAACTATTAACAATATTAAAGTGAGTTATATAAGATACGCCATGACGGTTGAAGTCTAGTTTAGTTCCGATAGCATATAATAGATGGAAGCAACATCTATCAACATTTTGATAAATTTGATGCAATCCAGAAGTCGAACAGCTTCCGATTCAGTACCCTCAGAGGTATTGAATTGAAAGGAGAACTCTTTGAGGACTTTGTGAGCACGACATATTTAACGTACCACAGTCACCCTTAGCGAAAACAAGGGATCTTCAACAGACCGCCATCGAAACCCGAACCCTCCAGTTGCGAGCTCAGCACTTTATCGATCATGCCGTCACGGCGCACATGTGAATTGATATGGTGCAACTTAGTGTCATACAAGAGTCTCCGTCTCAATTTCTCATATTTTATTGAATAAAAATATTTTATTATATTACTCATATTTTATTGAATAAAAATATTTTATTATATTACTCATATTTTATTGAATAATCTCTTGCAAAGAACCACAGAATTGTGACGCTTGTTTAGGTTTTTCCATAAGCTAATACATTGACGTAAGAGTTTAAGTTCCTGGAACTCAACCTATTTCAGTTACAAAAGTTCTCGGAAAAGCTAAGCGCAAGTATGTGGTTTTAAACCACAAATAAAGCTAAAAGTAGAAAAAAAAAATCGTACTAATAGATGTATTGAAACTGTTTTGTAAAATGTTTCTAGTCATTGATATTTCAATTCTTAAGTTTTTGCATTAGCTTTGTCTATAGATTAGAGGTAAAGTATTTTTTGCTGAAAAGAAAAACACGCAAAACGTAAACAAAATTTGTTAAAGCTCAGATTTACAAAAGCAGTAAATGTACGTATTTTGAGGATAAATAACCCTTTATTAGTTGCATAAAGACGTGAACCTTGGGGTATAAGTCATTTTACTGGCTTTCACTTAATCAATAAATGACTAGCTGCGCTGCCTGGCATTGCATGGTCTACCTCGAAAACGTCACGTGTCAAGAGACCGCATATTCAACAATCAGGCTTGAAAAAAAGAAGTAAACATAAAGTAAAATTTCCCGTCAACGTTAAAAAATGAGCAATTTTTAAACTCAAGTTTCAATGTTAAGTCCCTGCTGCACATCAGCAGAAAACCAAGACCGAAACCGAAGGCAGAAACCAAATATCCGGGTACTTTCTATATGAAAACGATTTAATCATTTTACGTTTCTGCTTTATTTTTCTGCTTTACGTCAATGTAGAGCTTGGCCTTTAGGCCTCTGCAGAAAGCGAATTAAAAGTTTGTAGATGTTTGGTCATTAAACTCTAAAGCACAGGTTTATATGTCCTACGAATAAAGATCATGGAAATTTGCGCATTCAAACGTTAATAACATATTTAAAAATTGCGTTTGCATAAAAAATTTTTCGTTGTAAAGATTCATCTGAATCCCTAAATCAGAGGAACACAACCCTGTTTCTGGCTCCAGCCAGTAACTCTTCCATAATCGTTCCTATCGATATCTACGTCATTTGTTGACATTACCCCCATCGACATTGGCATTAAAATATAAAGTTGACGTCAGTGCCTATGTCAATCATCAAACGCCAAAACCAGATGCAGGTCCTATGTCCAAACGCAACAGAAAACGAGAGAAGCTCCTCATTAACGAAACAAACAGGCGTCCATTCCGGTTCCCGCCGCGGGTCTTCCTCGGTCCGAGTGACGCAACCGTCGCAAGGTCGACCGCGGCTCCTCATAACCGCGCCACTGGTCACTCAGCGCCGGACTCTCGCGACGATCATCGATCGCTCTTCCACAGGTGAGTTTTCTCTTTACTCTTTCTCTCTTCATCACCTCTTGCTTTCATTTACTTTTTCTCTCCCAGCGTTCTCTTCTACATCAGGGCCGGCAAGAGGGGGCGATTGCATCCCCAAATGTTTTTCTCAGAATGATAAAAGAGAAATTTAATTTTTATATATATCACAAATTAGTGATCACATGCAAAAGGAAATGAAAAATGTTTGTAAATTTTCACTAAAAGTCGAAACTAGAGATTTTTTTTCTTCTAGCGATCATTTTAATTAGAAAGGAATCGGAAAAATGTGTTTTCTATATTTCTAACATAAGCACAGCGGACAAGAAAAGAATTTCATCTTTAGCTGTTTACAAAATAGTAGAAGACACAGGACATTGATGACACAAAATTTTCTCTACTCCTCTTGTTCTTCCTCCAAACACTGTAGATTAAAGCTTGAAAAAAAAAGTTAAAATTGATATCTAGCATGGATTAGCAATTTTGCAGTTTGTTCCTTTAAAATTAACAATTTTTACAGTTTATTACTATAAAATTATCTGTATTTTACTGTAAAAAAGACATTTATTTTTTACCGCGCGGGGTTCTCTTCTACTTAGGTGTTGAACGTACTTTTTGAACAAGATAAGGTGAGCTATGAGCATAAATGCACTGTAAAAAATAAACTTGTTTTCGCATTATAATACTGGCAACCGAGGTTCCAATTTAAAACTAAAATGCACAGTAATAAACTGAAAACTAGCAGTTTTACAGTTTCTTGTTGCAAAGTTAGCTATTTTAGTTTATTGCCGTAAAATTTAGCTGTATTATACTGTAAAAACAACAATACAGTACTGGCAGTAGAAGTTCCAGTTTAAAACTGTAAATTGCACGGTAATAAACTGTAAAACTAGGAATTTTACAGTTAAAAACTGTAAACTACCAAATTTAGTTTACTATAAAATTAGCAATTTTTACAGTTTATTGCTATAAAATTAGCTGTGTATACTGTAAAAAAAACATTCATTTTTTATAGTGTGACGGGTACGAAAGAAAAACATATTTTCATAGCTACTGCACAAACTAACCCCCTTGTTACACCGCGCCACGTTGTAGTTCTTATTTGGATAGATCGTGTTTTTCTTTTGTCTCACCAAAATTGTGTTTCAAAAATAATCTGTTTTACAATATCACAATGAAATTTTTTTACTTCTATTCTTATCTACTTTATTTCTGTTTTTTTTTCTTCTTTTTTTTTAAATTTATCATCATTAATTTTAAATTATATTTTATCTATTAAGAAGCAACTCTTTTTAACCGACTTCAACAAAGGAGAATGTTACACAGCTTGACTGAGATTTTTTTATGTATGTTCAGATGACTCGAAGACGCATGGATTGATTTCAAAAATTCTTTTTTTTTGTTTGAAAGGGTATACCTTCCAGTTGGTCCCATGATCTCATGGTCTGGGTTTGATAACGGGATCCCGCAGAAATTATGAGAAATAGTTATCGTAATAATGACAATTTTGAATGAAGGCTTCTCTGGAGCACATAGTGAAATTCATTTCTATGGTGTTTTTATCTTCATCTTATGCTGATAACAGATGGTGGGCCACGTACGTACATTGTATTTCTATCGAGAGACATTGCTTTGAAATATAAATTATTTGAAACGCTGTTAATATTGAAATTGCTTTGATCAAATTAGCACACAAATGCAAATAAATACCAGAGAATAGAAAATATTCGTTTTTAATTTCAATCGTTTAAAGTTTTAGACACGTTGAGAATTTCCTTTTTTCAGATAGTTTATTTTATGAAACATTTAATTGAGAAAATTAGTTGGGGAAAAAATCGTATTGGAAACATCGCCTTATTTCTGAAGTACATTTACACTAAGAAGAATAAAATAAAATATTTTTGAAATAAAAAAAATAGACCGACTTCAGAACTTCAATCGGAGATTGCTTCAAAAAGTGAAAAGTAATTTTACTCTTTGAACACCACCGATACTACTTTTAAACACAAGTTTTTGATGTAAACGCAAAAACGATAAGTAAAATGATGTCTAACCATATTTTGCCACCAGTTTTCACAGAAACCAGTGAAAGTTAAGAACAGAATATTTGTACCATTGCATCAATGTATGGTTATCGAGGTAATGTATGTGAAAGCGATTAAAGAACCTGGATCCATTAACATTTATATTTATAATTGAATGTAGTATCGTATGATTCTATTTATTGTTTTTACTCCGACTTCAAAACTTATGTTTAAAAGTACTGTAGTATCGATAGTGTTCGAGGAATAAAATTATTTTTTACTTTTTAGAGCACTTGGAGGGTGAAGTTCTGAAGTCGGCTCTTTTTTTGAAAAATATCTTTACGTTTATATTACTTGAGCCGTATTTTTCACTAACTCTCATTATTAATCTTAGTCTATTGTATTTTTGAAAAAAGCAAGACTATAAGAAATTAGTTTTGATTAAAGTAATGCTTTTTGTGTAACTGCTTGTTTCATTTAAAAATAACTACAGAACAAATTGAAGTATTTTCTAAACTTAGGATGTGTAGGGATAGTTCTAAATTTTGCTAATTGGTTTAACTTACCTCATAATCTTGAATGGTTTAAAATGAAAAAATATTACATATGAAAATTTGTCTTTGCTTTAATCAAGTGATAAAAATAGCGTTATGTTCTACAATAGTTAATTTTCTATAATTCCTTGAAGTTTTTGACCAAATTTCACATTTTTTATGGCAAAAAATAGGACTAAACTTTCGAAGAATTTTAGCGCAAAAACAAGGTTGTGTTGTGCGACTCTCTGACCGATCCCAGACGATAGAAGCCCTTAAACCAACACTGCAAAAAATGAACTGTTGTTTTTACAGTATAATACTGGCAGCCGAGGATCCAATTTAAAACTGTAATACAGTAATAAACTGTAAAACTAGCGATTTTAGTTTCTTACTGTAAAGTTAGAAATTTTAGTTTATTGCACTAAAATTTAACTGCATTTTACTGTAAAAACAACAGTATAATACTGGCAGCAGACAGTTTAAACTGTCTGCTGCCAGTATTATACAGTAACTGTACAGTTTAAACTGTAAAATTCAGGGTAATAAACTGTAAAATTAGCTATATTATACTACAAAAAAAAATTCATTTTTCACAGAAGCAGTGTTTGTAGTGTGAGCAATAAGGAACCTTCTTGATTACTCAAAAAAATTAATGAATGATAATAAGCAACGAGTTTACCTGTCAGTGAATGAATCTTGTTTACTTTTATAAAACTTAATGTCTGTCACGTCACCGTGTGCAGGAAATTGTAACACTTGCTTATAATACGAGAGCAAAATGACCGAAATAAACTTTTAACAGTCATTAACAGCATAAGAAAGCGAACCAGGGTCATAACAACTTCTCTTAAACTTTAACCGCAGGCAATGCCATGGCAGACGCAGTTAGTAATGATGCAAATTACCAATGCATTTTTTTTATTTCTGCATAATTCTCTCTCTCTCTATTTTTTTTTTCTTTTTATTCCTTGTCCTGTTTTGCTTTTTCTTTTTGCAGCTAATCTTTCTTTTCGCTTTGATATGAGTTCTTAGGTCATGTAATTAAAATTGCTGCTCAATTCTTTCACTTTTTGTCAAAGTTAATGAATATGCTCCAGACATTTAATGGTTTCCATATAGTTAATTAGGAAGCACAATGGACTACATATTTCTGTTCATGGTTGTAAATTTTTGTTTCATTATTGCTTATCGATTTTTATTTTCAGATTAACCCACATCAGCTTTTGATCTCATTATGCTTTACATTTATTCGATTAGAAAAATAGTTAAAAACTATTACCAGTTCTAAAATTAACTTTGTTGCTAACCATGCAAAATACACTTAAAAATGCATTTAAAAATTCTTTCATATGCAATAAAATGTCAAAACAAAGGTTATTAATATGTTTGAATATGCATAGACTAGTTCTTTGGTACCCCAAATCCCTAAGGAAGGTAATCTTTGCTTCAAATGCTTAATTCCAGAGTTGATGTTTCCGTTGTGAAATTCGTCTTACACTTTTTGATCGATCGGAATAAAATTTTACTCATATTCTTCAGATTAACTGTTCTCTGGTGGTAATATGCTTGAATTTCTATTTGAATATTTTATTTGTTTATTTTTCAACTTTAATTTCAAGTCTAAAACAGTAGAAAATAGAGTGAATCATCTATTCTTTTAAAATTATGCAACAATTCAAATCTGAGGTAAAGAAGAACTGCATCAGATGATTTGTTTGAAAACTCTAGAATAAATTGAAGAGAGGTTAAGGGGGTGTTGTTGTCGTTAAATTATTTATTTATTTATTTTTTGTGAGTCAAGGTTCAGCTAGATTCTTATTTGTTCAAATTTAAGAGGATTAAACCATGCCTTATTGATTCATTACGATTCAGAAAGAATAAATTCAGCTACTTATTCATTGTAAACATGATTTAAAAATAAGCACTTTTTTTTTCTTTTAAAACTGAATTGCTAATTTTCAATAACCAGGTTTTGCACTGTTTGGTTAGTTGCATTTGAAAATTTCATATCTTCCTTTTAAATCTTTTTAATTGAAATCATTTTTATTCACTCGAACAAAACTACCCTTTATGTTAAGATTATGATTAGAATTTTCGTTAAATCGAGCATTGCTTTGTAAAAAGCTGCATTTTCTGAAAAAAAATTCATTTTTATTTATTTTTTTAATTATTTGCGTGACAATAATAGTCTTGACGCCAGCTGTATTCGATGAAATAAAACTCATACTTGTCTTATGGTTGCTTCTAAATGCTTTTCTCTCCAGCAGCTATGTGCTACCAATTACTTTCATCAAAAACAATTTTGTATTATATATCTTAAGGCAATTGTATTTTGTAGTCAGGCAGTTGTATTTTGTATCTTAAGTAAATTAAAATTTTGCTGTCCTCTTAACACAAATATAATAATAAAAAAAATAATAATAATAACAAAAAAATAATAATAATAATGATGATGATGGTGATGGTGATGATGATGATGATGATGATGATGATAATAATAATAATAATAATAATAATAATAATAATAATAATAATAATAATAATAATAATAATAACAATAATAATAATATAATAATGATAATAATAATAATAATATAATAATGATGATAATAATAATAATAATAATAATAATAATAATAATAATAATAATAATGATAATAATAATAATAATAATAATAATGATAATAATAATAATAATGATAATAATAATAATAATAATAATAATAATAATAATAATAATAATAATAATAGTTTTTATTATAATTTCAATTAACACAAATGTGTGCTAATAATCAGGTTGAACGTTTCTACGTTTGTACTTATTTGTATCTGCTCAGATACTCGAGAGTTGTTATGCCAGAGTTTAAATTTTCTCAACTTGCCGAATTGGTATAAAAGACTTTACGTTTATTTGTGTATGCCTGTCATACAAATTCGAGCTTTATAATTATCTTTAGTTATAAATCCAAGAGAAGATGGATCAATTTGTAGAGTGTGCACTAAAACATCAGTAAGAAAGAGTAGAGAATATATTATTTTTTTTGCCACGAAATACTTTTTTATACTTAAGAGTGAAATTTCAGCATGTAACGGAAATGGGTGAACTTGTTTACGGAAAAGACTCTTCTTCTCAGAATTTTTACAGAGCCAGAAAATACTGAAAACTAGGACGGAAAAATCCAGCTTCTGCTTTAAAATGCATTTTTAAAGAGAGTGCAAGCATTATTATTGACTCAGTAAAATTTTTTGTAATATTTTTTTAAAATACGGAAAAATGTGGAAATTTTTTATGAAATGTTTTCGGTACGAGCTATTTTTATAAGTAGGGTGTGACGCATTTTGTTTCAATGTACTTTTACAATATTTTATTAATTGTGACACATTTGGTTCATCAACTAACCTTAGAATTACACTATCACAAATGATATGCAAAATATTTGCTTGTTTGTGCGGGAGGATAAACTTAAATAAACTAGAATGCTTTTGGAAATTATATTTGCGACATTACAGTAAGTTGTTTTAATGTTCATATAGAACTTAGGAAAAACTCACTAACCAAATGATAAGGGAATCTTGAAATAAGAGTGAGCTTCCCCTAAGCGTACTGTTTAATCGGTCCCTGCTCATGATACCTGAAAATTCACCCAACTTAACAGCTGTTTGGAAAGGTATTAGCTTAAGAAGAATAACTCGCAACACCCGTATTGTATTTATCACTTTATTTTGAGTACGAATTAGTTTTTTGCCCAGGCAAGTTTCTGTTAGTTGTATTTCTTGTTTAATAGCGAAGCATGTACGAGGTTGATCTCCATACTCAACATAACAATTGTGGCGGAAAATGGTGTGCAATTTTCGATAATTTTTTTATAAGGCAGCATAAATCAGTCAAAGGGTTCCCAAAATTAAGAGGGAGGACAGCATTTAACAAATTAATTAGACTTTCTCTGCGGTTACGGGATTTCATGTTAATACAGATTATCAATTCAATTTTGGACTGAGTTGTTGTTAGATAAACTTTACTTTAACAATTTAAAAACCTTTTCCTGAGTTATTTTTCTGAAAAAGCTGATCATTTATTACACTGTTTTCATTGATAACAGTGGATCTATCTGCTGTTTTGAAACGAGTTCGTAATCGTGATTTTCCTAACAGTTTCAAGGCGCTTCATTCATAGTTTTCTGTACCTTAGAACAACTACCACCAATACCAAATTCTGACAAAGTTTAATTCTTTACCATAGAAACACTACAATCATTATCAGGTTTTCACCAAATTTAGTTCTGTACCTCAGAGCAACTGCAAACAGAGACAGATTTTAAAATTAATTAAATTTGGTCAGAATATGACATTGGTTGTTGTTGTTACAAGGTACAGATATTATTTCGTGGAATTTTCAAGCATTTTCCTTTCGAACGCATCTGACAACCAGTTTCTTTCTAGATAGATTGCTACGAACCATTTTTTCGCCAAGTTCATAAAAACGTGCGCAGGAACAACGCAATCTCGAAAGAAACACCGGCTTTACGTCAGAGATAGAAATCACGTATTCCACCGCTTCCGTCAACAATGACTCTGTGGCGTTGAGCATTGTCCTCCGGGCATGCTTATTACGGATTCATTGACTTAACTTTCGCTACTTAACCTATTTAGGCGCTCGTTTTCAACCGTCGAGTTCATCCAGACACGTTTTCCGAAACGAGTCAGATATCTAAGTGCGGCTCAGATGAAAGGTTGGTTGCACTTCTTCTCCCAGAAAAAACTTCCATAAAATCATAAGCGGCGGTTTTTATACTTTTACCTCTACACCAAGACATTCGTAGACGATAGATAGATACTCCACCCACATCAGACGATATTCCTTGAAGTAGCACCAGGACATACGTAGATGATAGATAGACACATCACCCTCAACAAACGATATTTTCTGAAGTAACACCAGGACATTCGTATGGGACAGATAGATAGATGCTACACCCTCAACAGACGATATTCCTTGAAGTAACGCCAGGACATTTGTAGACGATAGACAGATACTCTGAACTCAACAAACGATATTTCCCGAAGTAACACCAGGACATTCATAGACGATAGATAGATACTCCACCCTCACCAGACGATATTCCCTAAAGTAAATATTTTAACATTTGTTTTAAAGCGATAGATCTCCTTGCTCCGTTAGCGTGTTGAGACACAGTGTTTACAAATTATTGTAAATTTATGTTTCCCCGGTATAAGTGATTGTCCCGAAGAAAAGTATATTTATCTAAAAACTTCGGAACCAATGCAGCATATTTGTAGTATTGGTATAAACCAAGAAGATAGCATATCAGTTCTGTTTGAAATTTTTGATTCCAAATATGGAGCAGCGAAAAAAAAAGTTGATGCATCCAATAAAACCATTCTTACATATTCTAGTTAAAAACAAAGATTGTTGTTTTCTAAATAAATTTAAAAATTTGATAATTATTAAGAAGTTAAATTTCAAAGGATTAAGCTGTTGTACATAACCAAATAAAAGTATAAACATTTTAAGCTTTATTTATTTGGTTTTCAAGCGTTTATTTAGTCCTGTCATTACTATTTTTTAAAGAAATTAGTAATGTATTTATTCACCTAGTTATTGTGTTGAAAAATATCAAGGCGTTTTTTAGATGTGCATGAGTAGAAAAGTTCAGCAAAGCACTGCTCCAAGAACAGTCTTGAACATTTTCTATATACATATTGCAGACAATCTCGACAGAACTGCAATCAAAGTAAAACTAATTCAAATGTGCAATCGTTCGTTATACATACTCTTTACATTATAAATACTTTTTCTCTTAAATTTTGAGGCACCTAACTAATAACTTTCTCTGCGATTTTTTAATTTTTTCACTTTCGAATCTGTCTATAAACCAACAACCAAATGACATTTAACCATTCATCATTCCAACAATGAATGTGGTCTTCACAAAACTAATATTTTACCGTTTGTCTATAAATTAAATGCAATCTAATGCCAACATTATGTTGAAAACATTTCCATGGAAACACCTCAAATTTTTCTGTAAGTAAATTATTTTAAACCCAGAAAGGTACTTTCACTAACTAGAACTAAAATTGAAATAATAATAATAATAATTTAGCCGTCTTGTTTGATAAGTTTGTTACAATTAATTTTAGTCCATTTATCTGAATTTTAAATGCTTGATTTTATTTTAAACTTACCGCTTTAACACTCACAAAATAAATAAGTAATAAAATTAAAAATAAATATTACAATTTTGAAATACTACCCCCTTTCAAGCATTCATAGTTACAAAGTTTCGATCGAATTTTTTTTCGATACTTATATTATATTAATCGTTGTGTACTAATATTAAGCAGGTCGAGCACAAAATGTCTTCCGACTGCTTCAAGTAAAGTCCCCATGCTCACGAACAGATGAAGTGCTATGGGATCGTTCAAAAATGTTATCACGCTTTGAGAGGATCAGGACTAATCAACTTGAGATGAAGTCATGGCGTAGACTACGCCCTTGAATTATTTTTTAGAGTGGGAGAGGGCGTGTTTTTAGCGTTGTTAAGAGTTTTGTGGCATTGGGGGAGCGCTAAAAACGTTCAAAAACGAGACACAAATAAATGTTGGCATTGAGCGAGTTATGTAATACAGTAATCTCTCTCTCCTTTCAGTGAATACTAATATAACTGAAATATCCATTTCAAAAAAATAAAGTGCCTTCTCCGAACTATATTATAACAAAATTCCAGTTACAACAAAAATAATTTGCAATCCCTTGAATTTCGTTTATAGCGAATTCATATACAACGAATTTACTGCCTATAACATAATAGTTTCAAAGTTTTAAAAGTTAGTTTTGAAAGTAAAAAATCCCTGTAAACTTCTTTTAAAGGCGAAGTAAAAATGTCTTTCACCGGTATACCGAAACGTACGGAAAAGGAAAAATAATGAATAAAAAAAAAAAAAACGATGATAATCCAAACGAAAAGGAGCTATCAGCTGCACCACTTGTAGCTGGAGCTAAATTGTGAATTCACTAAATGTGAATACAGTGGCTGCTGCTTATATGAATCACGTTTGCTCGAAACATTTTTGATTCAATAAAGTGGCTGTTTCAGTAAAGTGGTAAATTCAAAAAAGCTGGATATTGTTCAATTTTTGACAATTGGATTCGTAAAAGTGGTTGTTTCAATTAACCGGCGTCCACTGTATAAGGAACTGGGGGAAATATAAACTGCTAAATTTTGCACATAAAAAATGTTTTCTCTTTAAAATCTTAATATCTCGACCCTACATCTTATTTTGACCATTTTTGCAAATGGGAGTATGCATCTTGGACCAACAGTTGCGAAAATGAAGGTCATTCTGGGGACACGTGGACACGCTGTATAATATTATGTGAACGGATATACGTGACTCTGGATACAGTAGTGGAATTTAGGGGGAGCCAAGGGTTTTTGTTCCCGTTTCAAAGACAGAAAACTAATTAATTGCACCGTCAACTATTTTTAATTTATTTCTTCAAAACATGTGTAAAATGTTTGAAACTTTTTTTAAAAAACACAAACACACGCGTACAAAGCGTAGTTGAATAAATCAATTTGATTTGCTATAGGAGTAATATTGCAATCGGTGGTCAATAAAAGAGAATACATATACAACTCTCGAATTTTAGATTCAAGGATACATATCAAGATTCGTTCATTTATTCTTCTTTGATAGAAAAAAGTGATTATTCTGTTTCGATAATATTTTATTTAATTCACTATGAGATTGCTTTTAACTAATACCGTGCATTATTCTGCTATTTTAGTGCAATTATATAAGGTTTAGTAGTTAATTGGATCATAATGTTAAAAAGATATTTTACCTCAAATTCAAAGTAAATTAATATGTAATATTTCTGTGCTTCAAAGTAGATTAATTAGCTGCTAGGGCTCTTTAAAAAGGTTCTTAAGAAACCGCATGAGTACTCTTTTCCATTAAATAAATTATATGGGGGAGGGAGGCACTATTAACTCTTCCGAGCCCCCCCCCCCCCCTCTGTATCCGCCTCTGTTTGGATATACAACTTCCTAGCCAATTTTAGACATACCCACTTCTTTAAGAAAAAATTACTGCTACGGTGTCTGCCAGAAAGATAATTCTTGACGGACATCACGGAAGTCATGTGCACATTATCTCATTGTCATTGCCAATGCCGTTCGCGTTTCCCCTTCCAGAACCGCTTGACCGTTATCGAACCAGCATCTTTCGCCGGTCACGTGGAAGCGAACGTTTTTTTAACTGCAAGCGATGAGATGTGCTCGCTAATCATGCATTAGCGATAATCTGACGGATAATAAGGAAATAGTGCAGCTTATTTTGGGAGTTCATTAAATCGGCAAGTACTCAAACAGGGAAAAAGGAAAACTGAAGTGCAGCTATGAGTTATTTTGCATGATTTGCTACGATTAGGAACTTATTTCGAAATTTATTATCGGAAAAAGCAAATTGATTCTCAATTTCATTGAACGTGAGTTTTGTCGTTAGATCTAAATTTGGATTAAATGTAATTGGATATTATATTTTAATCTAAATTTAGATCTAATGACAAAACTGGCATTTCACTGAAATCTATAATTGTGTTAATTTGTCATCAGCTGCAAATTATTGACTTCCACTCCTTTTCATTACTTTCCAATATTTTCAAATAAGCATGAACAAAGAGGGAGCTCTTGTTTAAAAAGATAATTCTATAGCGTCCAAATGGTATTGACGTAAGTAATTTGTTTTATTACCTATACAGCAAAATGAATCAACAAGAATATTCATAGCAATTTTATAGTTAAGTTAAAATATTCCCAATATTATTTAATATGCTTTCGTTGCAAACAGTGACACTAGCTTTGCTAGAGTTGTCGGCAAATAAGCAGTTCTCTACTTGCATGAAATTCCGCATTAGTTTTGTTATTTGTGCTAAAATGCTTTGGTAGTTTTACTGGTAGATAATAGCAGTGCCAAGCCCTTGCGAGAAGAAAATCTAAGTCTCCTAAGAATGCTTCTGATTCATTCCAAAAACTTGACTTGCTTTGATTGAGAAGGTTTCTTAAGGGTGAATATCAGGAAAAGTGCTAATTTGACTATGGAAATTTTCAATTTTTAAAGATACTCAGAAAATTAAATTAATTGGGTATTTCAAATACACATTAGTTACAATATTTTTTAAAAATTCGGGGCATGGTCAAAGTGAACATTTACAGCTCTTTTATAGGGGTTGTCTTTGAGCGTTACCGACATGATGAGAATGCTACCGAACTGACAAATATTACAGATTTTACACTTAGTGCACAAAAGTAAACACTTTCACTACCTTTTATGTTTAAAAACAAAATAATTATTACTTAGAATATAATAATATTTTCAGAGTCCGAACGCTTTTTAGTTTTATAAATAAAATTAGAGACTAATTAAAAGTTAGTTAAAGTCTAAATAAGTGCGACAAAGTTTTTTTCAAACAGATAAATAGGTGAATAGTTAAAAATAAAAATAAAATGAAATTCTTAACACAATCTTTAAAAACGAAATTAGATCAAGACAGTCAGAGTTTGGCGGGGGAGGGAGATTTTCACTAAACTGTTCTTAAGTTTTCCATTTTAAAACAAAATTATATTTTTGGGTGCAGTAGGTGAAACGAAGGTCGGAATATTGATGTAAAAGAAAAGAGGGTGAAAAAAAGCAATAATTTTGTTTGAAAACTCAAATTTTTCGGAAAAATTAATATTTTTAAAGCATTTAAAAAACAATGAATAAACTGCTAAAACGGGAAAATTTCGCAGGAAAAACGATGCATTTGAATCTACCTTTGTACTTTAAAACTCAACAAACTCATAATACGAAGAAAAAATTGCGAAAAAACATCGGTAACGCACCCATCAGTTTCGTAACAAATACCTTCTACTTCGGTGCTGCCGACATGACCGCTGCCGACATGACAAATTTCCCGCAATATGATAGCTGAACATTCCTAATTGAAGATTCGAAAATAAAAACACCTTATTATGTCCATGACAATAGGTTTCTTTTCCATTATGCAAAAATAAATTGAAAAATTACTTTATTTTGTGTCTTAAATTCCGCTGCCGACATGACACTTCATTTGGTAGAAACAGAAAAGTCAAGATTGAAAAAATCTTACCTATAATTTAATGCAACCGAAGTGAAAATTTTCCATCGGAACTGAAACATCACATATTAGAGCTTCTCCCAGCGTAATTTTTTGGCGCCAAAAAATGTTTTGTCTACATTTTATCATTCCGGAAGTTGGTTCACTCGTCATGTTATGAAAACTTGTGACAAGCAGAAATTGCTTTTTTTTTATCGATCTAAATTCATTATATCTAAAACTCAAGAGTGAAACGTCATAGATGAACATAAAACACGTTATTTCCTTTTGTATTTGTTTCTGCTGCGATGTTTTATAATCCACAGGATTTTTTTGAACTTTGCGATTCGAATGTGTGACGCGCTGCCGACATGACATTAGGGCAATAAAAAGAGTTCTATTGTCAAAAATTAAAGTAAAACCTGAAAATTTTGTCATGGGATGTATGTGCGACGCAGTTTACTGTATGGGAAAATAAAAATTTTTGGTTTTTATTTGGAAGTGCTTGAGAAATTCATTTGTGACTTAAATTAGCACTTTTTCTGATATTCACCCCTAAATGGTTCAGGGACATTCCAGATTAATTTCAAGAAGATTACTGAGTGTTAACATGGAGCTTTCCTGCTTTTTCACGGATATGTTATCGACAGGATATAGGCAATTCAGCTGCCCCCCTTTTTTCCCCCTCGAAAGCCTTTATTTTAGTTATTTATTTATTTGTGCACAATTTTTATAATACTATGGCCCCCTTAACTTTTGCGTTTCTTCTTATTTTTCGATATTAATCCTTCAGAGAAGTTTAATATTCGTATCGGGAAATTAATACAAGCACTGTGCCAGGCAGTTGTTGAAGAATTTAACCATGAAACAGTCACATGCTTTCAAAGATTACATCTTCCTATTCTGAAAATCGATTGTCAGAAAAAAACGTCAAAGCTAGAGCGGTATTCTATCTGTCAAAGAGAGACTTATTAATCAACAGATCGCTAATCTTAATGTCACCGAAGTTTCTAGAACAACAAAAGTTTCCTCGAGACCATCTTAATGTCATGGAAGTGTCTAGAGAGCAGCACAAGTTTCTTTGAGACCTTGAACACACTGACAGTACGATTCAAATGTATTTCGCATTTCATGAAGATATTATGTGTTAGTGTTTTGTTCTTCTCAATTCAACGCTCGTAATCTCTTTTAATTTGTTCCATTCAATCCTAGGCGTTGGACAAAGACTCAGAAGCGTAACTTTGTAATAAGCGGCGATAATTATTTTTGATAGAGCTTGACATTGATTTCAAAAAAGTCGCGTAATTATCGCACAATTCAGTCATTAATTTTGATCAGTCTCGAAGGGTATGAGTTTTGAATACAATGGGGTGTAAAGTATAATGTCAAGTTTAATCAGATGTTTTCTGTTTTTCTTTCTTTTGCAAAATTGTAGTCTATTTGTTTTAAAACATACAATAAGTTGTAAATACTCTTCTATATATAAGTATCTGATTCCAAAGTAAACAAGACAAAATTCATCTCTAATGAACAGCGGAAAACAATGGCGTGAGATAAAAATTTAAATTAGCTTAAACAATATGGTTCAAGGTAAGAAGTTGTTTGAATTGTGACAAAATAATGTATAAGGAAAAAGGGGACAAGATCCTTTAATTTTTTTTTTTAAATCTGTATGATAGTTAATACGGAAAGAGGGTGTAAACTTGAATAGCGTAAAAAGACAATTAATCTCGCTACTAAATAACATGACACCACAAAGTGGTATAAAAATCGTGAATGAATACAATGTTTTGAAATAACAGCAAAATGTACGCTCTATTAATGGGAAAAGCTATACTACTGACAGTAATGAATGTTAAATAATTCAAAATGGAATACATTGCAACATAAACATTTTCCCAAAATAATAACTTTCCCGAAAAAACTTGGTGAAAGAAAATTTTTCAGTAAGTATTAAATACGTAAACGACACGTGCTGTGGAACTTGCCCATTGCTCAATAAAATTTATAAAGAATCTATGGCATGCAAAATCTTTTCACACAACTTTTGTTCAACCAAAACTTTCCTTACCACTTAGTGTGTTGCACGAAAAAAGGAAGGATGCTTATAATCAAACTATTTTTTTAAACTGTAGTTAAACAAATAAACTCTGAATGCACTAATAACAACTATCAAGTAACCCATCATAACATAGAGACGAGAACCAAATTGCGCAAACTAAAGTGATAGGGTATAGTAAAAGAAAAGACCATTATAAGTGGGGAGTAAGTGTAAATCTCCAGCATGTTGAAGCTAATAGAAATGAGTAAACATTTAATTGTGCATTCGAATGCAATTTAATTTTGTTCTATCTCAAAAAATGCACTTTGGAGTAAAATATACTTGAAATAGAGAGTTAAATATTAAAGTTTTGGATTTACGTGTATTGATCCTTTTCTAATTTGATGCTTTTCTAATTCATTTACGAGCTACTTCATTTTTAGAATAAGTTCCTATTTATTATTTCCACAGAGAAGTTCAACGGGGTTAAAATCTGCAAACTCAAAAACCCCGGAGAGAAAAGAAAGAGATTTTTAGGAAAGAGCATGGTAGAGATACGCGTTCAGTACTACTTTAGTCAGATTCGGCTGAGCTTTTAACACCAGCCACCATAGAAAAGGGTGGCTTATTAGTGGCTCGCTGGCTTATGTAAAGGCGCATTGAATATTTTTTATTCATCATAAAAATATCAAACACATATTTTAATATTTTTTCATACAGTCAAAATTATGAATTCACTCATCGCCAATTTAGTTGATTAAGATACTAGTATTTAAGGTTGAAGGAATGATAAATAAGCAAATAAAGGATGTATCGAAGGTCTCCGAATCACTCTTACTTAAATAAAAAATTAAAAACAAAACACTTTCTTTTGATATTTAGCACACATAAACAGGCTTTGACAACATTCGTTTTACAGTTGGATAATCCATGATGGAACATCCTGTGCAACATGAACTCGATATTGATTATAGGGCGAGAAGTTGATAAGGTATCAAGCACAAATTCGATCTGTTACCTCACACTCTTTGACTTTTTATGAATATTATTATAAAGTTGTAAGATATTCTTTTTCGTCAGTAACTATCATGCACATGAAATTTGTTTCAATTTTTTTTTAAATGTAGACACTGCTGAAAAATCTCTAAGAAATTGCGGTTCTAAAAACTTTCCAAGTGACAAGACAGATTCTTCTTAAGTGGAAAACTACGTGGAAGTTCAGTTTCCTAGTGATTTTCCGGTTGTTGCAATACTTTTTCTTATTTTTTTGAGCAATCACGATTGAATAATCATGGAATCTTGCAACTTTCGAGTCACCTTCGTTTGATGTTCCTTTGTTTTTCATATTACCATAACTACGAAAATAAGTCCAGCTCGTTGTTTTTAACTCAGACAGACTAATTTTCGTCATCATGCTTATAAGTCGTCTGCGGTGTGCACTCATTCTTCTTCTTTTTTTCCCACAATTCTTAAATCAAGCAGATTTTGTATTTAAAATGCTTTTTTTAATGAAAAAGCACTTTTTTGGGAGGAAAAGCCTATGCAGATGAACTTAAAAAGCAAAACTTTTTCATCCAATAACAAAATTTTCAGATTAATAATTCCCGTGATTTAGTATTGATAGGAAATAAAAATAGCATAATGGTATACGCTGCAAAAACTTAGCTCTAATAATCATATCTTTGTTACCGTATCCTAATTACCATTTCTTTTTTTATGGATATGCCTAATACAGTCGACGCTCGATATAACGACCGTCTCCGTCCTACAGAAAACGGTCTCTATAACGAGTGGTCGCTATAAGAGGTAGAACATAGAGTATATTGGGATACAGTTGGGGGTTTTCTCACCGGTTATTATATTAGAATGGTCTTTATAACGTGTGGTAGTTATAACGAGCGTCGACTGTATAATCATCTAATCTAGAAAAGCACCAGTCACCATATGAAGGGTACGATTTTCTCCTCCATTTTCATTCTACTCCATTTGTAGAAGCAAGAAACCAGACTAGTAGAGTCCTATCACAATTCGCGATGATTTGAATGAAAAACATGATTTGAACTCAAGATCTCAAAATTCTAATGAATGCCAGGGCAGGATGCTGATTTTTTTTTTCTTTTTGCTATTTTCTTTGTTTATGAATTACTACTATAGTCCAGTGCAAGCTCTATCTTGGTCGTTTACTCCACTTGTTAGCAAATATAGTAATAGACATGGAAAACGGCGAATACTTCAACAGAAATATTTAAGGTCACTATATGACATAAATGCATCGGCCAGATATTTTGGGTCTGATTTTTCGCTGTTAAATCCTGGGGTTACCGAAACGAAGTTTTGGGATGATTACCAAATGTTGCCACTCGCCAAATTAGTGAACTTTTAAATGCAAAAGAAAGATTTCACGTAGGGGAGTCGGGGTAAGTTGGTGCGCTTTTCTACTTTCCATTCTTTACCACGTCGAAAAATTAAACGAACAGTTCCATTTTCTCTTGTTTCAATAAATATTTCTCATCATCCCAGATTTTTTTTAAAATATGTTCAATTCATTAACTTTTTTAGATTGATTATTTTAACAGAAATTTGTAAAGGTGGCCAGCGTTTCCATTCCAAGGATACGGTCTGCTTCTTCTGTAACAGTTTTAATGATAAATATTTTTCAATGTTGTTACTGGCTTATTTTCTTTTGTATTTATAATGAAAAACATACAGTTTAAAGATCAATAAAACGTATTAAGTTAAACTAAATATTCAATTAACCAACTTCTATTTCATCAATATATATGCCAGAACTATCTACAAATTCTCAAAAATCAATACAACTTGAGTCTTCATCAACATCCCTGCTGCCATTACTAGAATATTTACTTTAGAATTTTTCTAAAATTTTTCAATTTTGTGCTTTTCTAAAAGTGAACCAACGTACCCCGAGTCGTTGGTCTGAAAAAAAGCTCTATCACTTTTTTTTTCGTTTACGACAGAAAATTAGGAAAATATAAATAATTATGAGCTAAAATAGCTTAATGTAGAAGAGGAATTCAATTTATTGTTCCAATCTTGATGAAAGCCATTTAAAAAAAACGAAGTTGCGGGCTTTTGAAAGTTTCTCAGTACTGCTGAAAATAATATTTTCAGAAATAAAAGTTGTTCAATGTAACTATATCATGTGATTAGCAGATGTAGGACTATATGTGCTATTTTCTGGTCATAAATTAAAATAAAATTAGTATTAAAATAAATGAGACCCGTCCTACGTGCCTTTAGTTCCAATTGCCCCGACTAGAAATTGGATTTTTGCGTCTCAGAACAAGTTTTTTTTTCTTTGAATATTTTTATCATAAAATACCTGATAAGTAAATATGAATACAGTGATTACAAACGGCAAAAACTATTTAATGGAAAATAATGTATTTCTAAGATTATCACGGAATGTTAACGAAACTTCAAAATTTTTCATACATACGGCATAGATGTTCTATGTGACTGCTCTTGGTCACACGGACACCTATAGTCTGTTTAACACTATACATTCTAAAGCTTCTGTTAAGTCTCATTTCAAATGTATACTTTGATTTCTTCAATTGTTTTGGGAATGGAAAGCATATACATATTGTCTTTCACAAAATCCAATAGAAAAAAACTCCCCGTTGATTATACCAATGAGACAGCCGCAATGGACAAAACACATTTGTAACAAGCTTGCGCCGATGCCTAAACAAATGCTTCAAAATTTATAGTGTGAAATGGACTACCGTATAGATGTTGTCCGTGTGACCAAGGAAAGTCACATAGAGCATCTATGACGAATGTAAACAAAATTTTGAAGTCCAGTCTATAACTGTGATAATCTTATTGATAAATTCTTTTCCGTTAAATATTTATAGTCGTTTGTAATCGCTATACTATTCCTTTTGACTTATCCTCTATAACGGGTTGTTCAGTTCCAAACTGTCTCGAGAACTGCTTGGCGTACACTTTGTTTAATTTAAATGTTGTGAGAAAAGATTAGCTTGAAAAGTTATATTTTCAGTTCTGTTCCACTAGTGCTCCCTCTGAAACAAGACCAAAGAATGCCAGAAAAACAAAATACGTAAATGCGCGCTCTATCAAAAATGGCGGATGATCGGCCTATAGTGATTCTAGTTGTATCATATCTGTCACTAAAGTTTCGTGCAAGTAAGAAAATTTTGCAATTCAATCTTTCAGTCTTTGTAAAAACATGATAATAAAGCAGCACAGTTTGCTATTACTTCAATAGTTATTTTATATTTGTGCGTGCTAAGGTAAAAAGAATTATGATTTTCCAAAGATCAACTTAATTGTCACAATGGATGGGATTTCTACTAATGGTCAAGGTTATTGCGAATGTCTGATAATGTATGCGAAGTTTATGAGTTCGGCTTTTATTTTTCCTTATGCTTATCTAAAACCGACTCAAGAGCAGCAGTATTATGCAATCACGGAGTTTTGAAATTGCATGTGTGAGATGTTTATGTGCTTTTGCTCGTGATTTTAGAACAATAAAAAACTTTCGTTCCTTAAAAGAATCTTAGTGTTTCATATTAGAAACATTTATGAAATATGTGACTAAAATGGAAACTAATCAGTGCTACGGAGGCGAATTGCGTGGTTGCCGTCGCTATTCGTGAGTTAGAAAAGCATACGAGGGCGCTGTTAGAAAAGTATCCAACCTTTTTTTTTTTTTTGTAAAAAGCAGAGTTGGATAAAAATCAAGCGCGATTGAATAAGCCAACTTTGAAGCTTTCTGCGTATGCCTGGTTTTCCCCCCGCCTCTCAATAGCGTCAGTCTCGCAAACAGAAATTGACTGACTTAAAGTATAGTGCTCCCGCTGAAGTTTTTTAATTTCAAGAAAAATGACGGAACGACTTACGATGAGCTACATCAAGAGAAGAAACGGGGCAAGAGCCAAGGGCTATTCGAAAGATTCAGACTGCTTTCAATGATAATTTTTTGGCACTTGATTTTTACGTTTTGGGCGAAAAATCATTTTATGCTTAAAATTAAAAAAACCGACCAGAGCAATGCACTTTACGTCAGTCAAACACTGTTTGTGAAAGACAGACGTTATTGACCAACAGGAAAAAAAATGTTTACGCAGAAAATTTTCAAAATTAGCCCCAAAAAGTGTATTTGATTCATATGCATCTGGTTTTCACACAAAAAATTAAGGTCGGATGTTTTTTTAACAGCCCACGTTCACATCATTCTGTATGGCACGTGACGCAACAGTGAGACATCTCTTATTACATTACCGCTCAATCAGTTTAGAGTGTCTTACGGAATCCATGAGCATAAATTTCAACAGTAAAATATAAGCAGCAGTCGACAAACGAACTACCGTAAAGTCGGGTTACTTGGACCCACAAGGGGGTTACTTGAGCCCACAGTAAAATGATAAAATCTGGGTACTAGCGTTAAAGACTGCAGAGTGCTTCTACCTAGCGGAGAAACGAGGAACTACGTGCAAGTCTTCAACTAGTAAGTACCAAACCCATATTTTTTTATCATTTTACTGTACTGGGCTCAAGTAACCCCCTAGGGTCCAAGTAACCCGACTTTACGGTATCTACAACACGAGAGCGTCCTAATTAAATCAAACATTTCAAAAAGTTACGAAGAGATGGCGGATGAAGTGGCAGCAGAAACAGATAACTACATTTCGTAATAGGTAGGCTCAGCGAGCAGGCACAAGCAGTAGAAAAGTTTACTGCTTACGCAATTTTGCTGACCGTATCTACTATATAAAATGAAGTAATCCGTTTTCGCTTCCAGTTTATCTGCCAGTAAACATAGCAACTGCTGTCAGGGGTGCCCATCCCCCCCCCCCCAAGCTCAACGGCGCAAATCCCCCCCCCCCAAAAAAAAAATTTCACAACCCTCTTGTGCTTTTTTTTTTAAATCCTTTTTTAAAATTATTTTTTATTTTTTAAAATATTATTTATTTATTTTTTTAATATTATTTATTATAGAAACCTTTATAACAGTTGATGTGTAGCAACACCATTTGGGTGCAAAGTTCATCTTAAGACTTTTTCTTTCATCTATCCAATACAAATTAAAAACGTTAATTTTTTCTAGGTACTGGAAAATGAATTCGCTGATATACCTACTGTTGTTATGCCTCTTCAAGACAGTAGTATCTGATAGAGTGGTAATGACCAATAATGGACCCATTCAAGGAGTGACGCAAATTGCTGGCTCATTCGAAGTGGAAGCATTCCTAGGAATCCCATACGCAGAACCACCTATTGGGAGACTGAGGTTTATGAAACCTGTTCCCAAGACATCTTGGTCTGGAGTTTTAGATGGCTCAATTCTGCCACCACCGTGCATCCAGAACAGCACGCAAAAACTTTACTACATGCCCGACATTGACAACATGTCTGAAGACTGCTTGTATCTGAACGTTTGGATTCCGGCGACGGCGTGGAATGACATAAAGTTAAAGCCGGTGCTTTTCTTCATTCATGGAGGTGCGTTCAATATAGGGGCTTCAAATATGCCGGTATACAATGGCGCAAAAATGGCTGCGTTTGGCGATGTTGTCGTTGTGACTATCAACTACAGAATAGGAGTCATGGGTTTTTTCTCTGCTTTCATAGAAGGTGCGGTGGGAAATATGGGTCTTTATGACCAGGTACTAGCTCTTAAGTGGATTAAAGCAAATGCAGAGTCTTTTCGAGGGGATCCCGATCACATTGTGCTCATGGGAGAAAGTGCCGGAGCCATGTGTGTTTCAGGTCACTTGACCTCACCCCTGACCAAGAACCTCTTCAAACGAGCCATCCTTCAAAGCGGTGCAGACATATCTCCTATCATAATGGACGACAACGAACGGGTGTACAAGACGTCTCAGTCGATGGCCAAACTTGCCGGTTGCGCAGACAAGAAAGTAACTTTGAAAACCAATCCCCACCTCATTGTGGCTTGCCTCAAGCGTTTACCCGCAGAAGAACTCTCTCGCATTGAAGGTCTGTTGATGATGAACAACCCCATCACCTTCTTTCCGAGAATTGGCGACGAGTACATGCCCAGGGCGTCAATCTTTTCTTACAGAGAGGGCAACATCATGCAAATGGAAATTCTGGTCGGAATTAACGACCAAGAGGGTACTTTCTTTCTGAGTGCCGCTGCACCTCAGTACTTTGGTATCTACGGCTCCAACAACGTCAAGAGCATCGGCAAGAGGCTTGCCTATCAAATGACCCGGGTCATCTTCAAAAACACTGAGCAGAAGGAAGAGGCGGAGATCGCCGATTTCTACATCAACACACTTCAAAATGCAACTTCTGACACCTACACGTATGCCATAGCTCAGTCTCTGGGAGACTGGCTCATCAACTGTGCTTCCGTCTTCTTCGCAGAGCTCAACTCACTAGCAGGAAACAACGTCTATTACTACGTATTCAAGAAGAGGCCTGATTCTACTCCTAATGCGGAATGGATGGGAACGACGCATTTTGACGAAATACAATACGTATTCGGAAATCCATTGCACGACAACTTCACTCAGGAGGAGGTTGAATTTAGCAGAAGGATGATGGCTCGGTGGATAGCTTTTATCAAAAAGGGGTAAGTTTTATACTGAAATATTTTACACATACATGTCAAACTTTTCTACTTTGTTTTGTCAACAACCGTTGATTGGCTGCCTACCAGCAGGGCAAGCAAAATGCCCAGTCGGAATTTTCATGCTTATCAGTCAACTAGTGTTGTGACAGAAGCAGTGTGAAAGGATTTTGCTGTAGCGAAGAAGGCTTAAGTATGATATTAGATTATTCAAGCGCTAAGAGATTATAAAAAGACATTGCTAAATAAATTGGATGATACGCAATCGAATTCTTCGCTTTGAGGATCAGTCAAAATTATCATACGCCTTACAGGAAAAGACCTAAGTCCAACGGAATACTGCAGTCAATCACAACCACCACTAAGTCGTTTCATGATAAAACCAACTATATAATTTGAGAGTTAATTTACATAACTCCTACCATATTAAGGGCTGATCTATAAAATAGTTTTTATTACTTTTAGTAACATTCCTGAGAGTGAAATTGACAATATCATTAAGCAAGAATTTTGGACTTCTCGTCTCTTGCTTTAAAGCCAACAGCATGGTTTTTGACTCTTATGCAAAATTAAAAAAGATTTCATTGTAGTGTTCTTGTAAATTCGCACAATTAGTGTAAATGCCTCAGCAAAACACATTTCAAAAGTATTTTAGTAGTCAAGTAATAGTACATTAATGAGTTTTTCTAATTTCCAATCGCTCTTTTCGAGTTTTCTGTTTGAGGCAAGTTGCTTCACTTTCATGTTAGCACAAATTCTATGCTGATCAATGAAATTCTTGATTTTTTTCCCATTTGTTTTTCCAGAGACCCCAATATTCCTGACAGCATCCGATGGGAGCCGTTCAGCCTAGAATATCCGGAATATCTGCTGATAGACTCAGAAGAGAGCGTCCACTTAAGACCGACCGGGCACCGATGTGAATTCTGGCGGGATCGGTTCCACGCTGGCATCAATCAGAACATGGTAGAAAATCTGAGGCGATTAATGATTTCTGGCAGTCATGCCACATCCGCTAACTTCATCGTTGTCATGTTTTCTATATTTTCTCTGGGTTTATTATCATATGATGTGATGATGAGACTAGTGGTTGCCATTTGATGAAAAAGAAGTGATGTTCTGAGAGACGTTAGTGTTTTGCTATGAGTTTCTTATGTGGTGCACCAGGTGACATAAACGTACTAGGTTCCTCAGATCCACACTCAGCAAAATCAGGTCCAAAAAACTGTACATTGATAGGGTAAAAACTTGTAAGAGCTTTGAAAATGTGGAAGTTATTTCACTCCTTGAGGTTTCTAGTGCTGATTTCATAACGTGGACGAAA
The DNA here is from genome assembly GCA_038373865.1 of Uloborus plumipes. NCBI lineage: Eukaryota > Metazoa > Arthropoda > Arachnida > Araneae > Uloboridae > Uloborus > Uloborus plumipes. The sequence goes on from JAXGGA010006309.1 coordinate 62,213, forward strand.
TCGCGTTACTTAATGATGACTGGAAAGGTAATTTCACTCTGTGGAAGTTACTTTACTTCATAATGACTCTAATGCTCATTTCATAATATGAAGGTTACTTTACATTACAATGCCTCTATTGCTGATTTCATATCAATTGCGACGGCATCAAAATACATCTAATTCATTAAATTTTGCTGCTGTAATTATCATGCCAATAGCAACGAAATTTTATGTACGTCATGGTGCAATCAACCAATCAAGTTTCTAATGGTGAAACAAAATTGTTAATGAGTAAGCGATGAGAAACAAGAGAGCGTGTTAAGTAAATTATGTAGAACCATTAGATTTGAATGTCTTCGACAAAAACTTTGTTTCTGTCTCCGTTTATGTGATTTCAGCAGTAGAGAATTGATGTGATACTACAAAGATTGTACATTTCAAAGTTGTTCGTTTCCATGTTACTAAGAGACACGTCTTATAATTTTCAGTTTACTACAGAGAAACCCAAGTATCATGAAGATTTTTTTTCACAATTAGTTATTATTGTTAGGATGTGCTTGGACATTCCATTTGAATACAGCAAACATTTATGAACAATCGTTTCAATACATAAGCTTTATATTTATGTGCCATGTGCAAAAGGTGCGTTGTATGTCTTGAATTCAACAGATGAAAACGTCGAATATCTTGAGAATAATAAGTTGAAAGAAAATCAATCTTGGCGTGTATAATAACTGGGATCTCTGAGAGGAGATATAATTTGTAATGGTAGAAATGACATTATGAAAAGTTTGAAAAACCGGTAATTTTGTCTAGCAAATTATGAGAAGTGCTCTATTAGTTTATGCGTACTATTATTTTAATGGTTAAAATATTAACATACAAATGCATCAATATTTCAATGCATTTCTGTGAGCCAATCATTTGAACAAATAGAAATCTGTTAATATATTTAATCACCATCTTTTCTGAATTTTTAGTTCTCAAATTGTAAACACTTTATTTATACCATGATAGGTAAAGAATGAGATAATGAGTTTCTTCTTATGATTCGAATATTGTTTTTTTTTTTCAAATGATACGCACAAATACATATCTTATTACCTTTATTTCTTCTCTATGGTTATAATATAGCTTAAAATCATGAAGTTTTACTCCTTCTTTGCTAAGTGAATATTTATCTCGGACAAAAATGGAACAGAAAATATATAAGCTGGTAGAAGTACAGTAATAATTAATTGCCTCCTTTTCTTTCTCATTATTAAGAAAAGGTGATGTAAAATGCACATGAAGATGTTTTTAGACATGAAGTTAATATGAAGGTGCTTCGTAATGATTATGTATTTCTGTTCCAGCGAAGCATCTGAAAAGTCAAACAAAAGAATAGTTTACATTCATTTGAAGAACGTCCCACAGACTTGCTCCAAAGAGGGCTATTCACATAACGACCGCTTCGTTCGAACGAAGTGGGTTTTCGGACGTGACGGATGGAAGTGAAAAATTTCGAGCACTCATAGTAGCTCCGACCGAAATTCACGTGACATTATTCACCCACAAGGGATAAAGAGCGCGCACCTGGCTAGAGCCAATGCAATCGCTGCCAAAAAACCGGACGGCTGTCGGAGCCGACGACATCCAGCATTCTAGAACGGTGACGGAAGCCGATGATTCGGCGTGCTGTCATGGCAACGGATTCCAAAAACCAGTTTCGCAGCAAAAAATTCTGTTCGGACGGCGGGAACGGTCGAAATGTGAATAGCGCTAAAGCGTGGCTTCCGATTGGTTGAGGCTCTGACGATTCTATTTGTTAAAATAGGGGTGAGGAAATTCGATTTGCGTTAGCGGTAGTAACCATTACGTTGTGCCAATCTTCGCATATTTCAACCCAATCATAAACAACCTGTTGAGCATATTTTTAAAAACTATATCATAACCAAGAAAAAAAGATAACAAAAACTTGATTGTTTATATCGCTCTGACAGTTGATAGATGCAGTTGATGTTTGTCGGTTGAGTAACAATGTAGAGTCGTAAATTTTACTGTAAGAACTGATCAGGGACCAATGGAAAGCAATTTCTGTATAATGTATATGTTGTTGCTGTTTTTATTTCTGTTTCAGTTTGACTTGAAATAGTTTGTATTGAAAGAACTATTTCTGCTTAAAGGCCATCTCAAATTCTCAGTATCATTTCTGTGAAATGTAACTGTGTTGTACATTTTTAGCTTTATACTGTTATTTTGTTGAATGTACCGTAAGAAGTGTTGATGTTAAATGTTTCAAAAATTTCGAATAAATGTTGTATTTTTACAAATTGTATTGATTTATTTTTTGAACACTTTTCATTTTTACACATGAGAATTTTAAATAAGTAAACTTTTAAAGAAGTAAAACTTCCCCAAAGAATTAATCACTTTTTCACTTTGCAGAGTGACAGTTAGACATCGATCGCTAGCTATAGAAACTAAAACTTTTTCAGAAAATAATATTGCTTGCTTTTCATTCTTTTCTAATTGTTCTTTCATGTATTTGATTTATTTATTTTTCTTTTTTTAGAGAAGGCGATATTTGAAACGAGAAATATGAACTGCATTAGAATCTGAAAATCAAAATATTTTAGAACTGTAAACTTCTTTAGCTAGAAAAAGTAATTAAAATAAAATATTTTGAGGTCTTTGACAGTAACATTCACAAAGTGAAACGAAATATTCACTGGCTGTTAGAGAAGGATTACTTGATGCCTGAGCTTAATACGAAAAAGAGTTTTTTTTTTTTTTTGTCGCAAAGAACTGTAGTAAGTCGTCTCGTATATGCAGATCTCTCCTAGGTATGTGTCGTGGCATGGTTTGTCAAAATGGACTTAGCTCAGTTAAAATGCGTCAGTTGTTGCTCATAAATTTATACACAAAAATGCGTTTAGCCATCATGAAAAAAAAAAAAACTATTCAAAATCTTTTTCTATTTAGGGAAGTAGGCTCTAAAATCGTTCTTATCAACATTCTAATGTGATATTTTAGAATATTTTCTGCCGTTCTAGCAAACGACAAGCACTTTTATGTTGTATGTCTGTGATACCTTTCAGTAAAAATACCTTGTTGCAAAGATGAATCAAAAAGACATTGGTGCTCAACCTATTACCCACGAGCCGTCATCGTCCTGCGGAGCTGACCTGAAGTGACCAGTGACCAGTTATGTGCAATGTTACAAATAAGTAACAACGCTCCTCCGTATCAAAAGCCTTCCAAAACAACGACGGATTCCTCACTTTGACCCACTTCTCTGCTGCTAAACTTAGCGGCTGTCCATGAATGATTTCGATGTCACATTTTTTAAACATATTCCCCCCTCGCCCCCTTGTCATAAAGTTTCAATTCACTATTCCCCCTCCTCTCTTCTTGTCATGTGCCACGCGATTTTTCACACACATATTAATCTTTAAAAAATGTGTGGTGTCATACTTCTTGTTACTCCGTTCCTCCCCCCTCCTTGTCATAAACTCATAATTTTCTGAACCCCGTTCCCCTCTCAAAGCGTGACATCATTTATAGACAACCCATTTACTTTTCCTACATTCTGTTTTAACTTCCTAGACGCAGGCAAATAGTTCCTACATCACAAATTTGAAGCCAACTGTTCAGCAATGGGGGGGGGGGGGGAGGTTCCTTCAGTCAAAAGTACTGTGTTTAGTCGCTAATTTTGATTACTAAGCAAAAAAATAACATAGGTTATGAAAATATTTCCGTTTTTGCAACAGTTGATTTTTGATTATTTTTTAAAAAATGTCTCAATTTTTAAAACGAAGCGAAGTCTCGTATGGCGTCACAAACAAAAAACTTTGGTGTAAAGCCAATATCCGGTACATCGGCATTTTGGATATCTGGGTATTCCTCACTTTGCAACAATGAAAAATCCGATCAAAAATATCGGCTCGTATATATAGTGACTTTGCAAAGACCATTGTCCACTTGTGACGTCACCAATGAAAAAAAAACCCAGCCACTGACCGTCTTTTAAAACTGTTTTCCTAAGAAGAAAAATTGGTCAAAATAAAGAAAAAGCACTTCATCCCATGTGTTTGAAAGTGTTCTTTCGAAAAAAAAATATTTTCGAAAAATGCGAAACTTCCCTTGGTTTCTTAAAAACAGTTGCAAACTGTATCAGTGCAATAAGTGTAAAATAGAAATAACAGTTCTTTGTTTGTAATTTTGATCCCTCTTCCATGTTTTCTGGAGCTATCCAGGAAAAATTTAAATAAATTTTAATTTTATGTGTTTTCGGCCAAAGGTTTATCTTGTTAACCCATTCCCTGCCCCGGCCGACACACGATCGGCTGCGCACTTTGTGTAAAAACCGCTCCGGCCGACGTAGGCTCGTCCACATAATTTGGTTCCTAACTGGCCGCGACGATCCTGTATCGTCACAGCGAACCTAGCAGTTTTCGCTCTTGACGATCCTGTGTCGGCCGTTTTTCCAGGCGCAAACCCTGTTATCTCGCTTCTCTGCTGGGTTTTGGTGCTTTGAGGGGAGCGGTACCAAAGGTATTTTCTTTGGTCAAATGGATGTAACTTATAAGATATTAAGAACCTGTGATCGTTATATAATTTATTCTATCGAGATTTTTCATCCTTTCACGTACTCTTAGAAAAACTAAAGAGCACAATGTCGTATGTCATGTATCGAGTATAATGCTTTAAATCATCAGACAAAAGTTTTTTTTATTTATTTTTTATTTTTTTTTATAAAAACTTTGTTTTTTCTGCTTTCTGTTATTTAAACTCTTGATGAACAAGTGAAAAAATATTCTCTTTGAGGGGCTATTACAAGCTTGATTAAAAAATAAAGGAACTAAACCAGTGTCCCCCCCCCCTACTTTTTCGACTAAACTTTCTTCATTTAAAAGCTTCTTTTGCCAAATTTATCATAATTCTCCAAATTTATAAGATATTTTTTCACAATATTTTTTGTATTGTGTTTTAATTTTTTAATCATTGTATTTTAATTTTGGAACATGAAATGTTCCAAAATGTAACAGTAGTAATGCTGGTTTTGAAATTAATTTCTGATTTTAACTACATTTTGTTGTAAGAAAATCATGTGGAAGGGGTAGCGCATGGCAAATGATTTTCTGGCTATTGCTTGAATGGAAACCTGTTCAGATGGCTTGTAAAAAGCTTTCTTGGGAGACCTCCCATAGTGTTTCTTTCTGGCATCTCCAAGCTATACGACTGAGATTAAGTGGATACGGCTTTGGGGCGAGGGGGGGGGGTATATTCAAGTAAATAGTCTTTAGGGAAACGGGGGATTTGTCGCAAGTTTTGATCTTTTGTAACTGCTTATCATTAAAATAGCTCACACGATTGAGCTACTAAAATCTGTGCACTCAAAGTGGGATATAGACTCCTATAGAAGTTAAGATAAATGGACCAACACTTAAAATATCTCTTTGTGTTATTGGTCACTATGTTTACAATGCATCAAAAGTCGCCGATTCCTTCTACCCTTTTAAAAAGTCATTTACACAGCTAAGCTTATTTTTATGATCTTGTACTAAAGCACGTCAAATGCTCTGTAAAATTGCATTAGTTAACCTCCTTTTAAGTACCCGAATCACTTTGAGTTGTCTCATTGTAAAATAACCACATGGAAGGGATTGGAGCGGCACTTTTGTTCCAATACCACTGTCCGATTTGGTTCGGACAGCAAGCAACGGTGAGAAGTGTTCTCGTGGGAATAAGGCGACACCCCTTTCCTCTCTCCTTTTCTTTGGGATGCACCTTTGTTATGAGCAGTTTAGCAGGGCTTCATTGACAGTGCTTTCTGTAAATGTCAAAATAGAGTTCAGTTTTTGTCCTTTGTGATACCCCTATTTTTAAAAGAAAAATCTTATGCTCAATGAATGGACTTTTGTTCCTTTCCCTGGAAGAAATAACTACATTTTAGATGAAATGAAACAACAAATGAAAGTTTTTTCGTTTGTTAGGATTCCCTTGTTCTGCTATTTGTTGCACGTAATTACTTATAGGGATATTAAAAGGGAATATGTTCCACTTTATTTTGTGAAAGCGATGAGTACTAACACAGTTATGTTAGAATAGTAAATAAATTAGTGGAATGGTAAATAAAAAAATAAGTAAATAAATAAAAATGAGCAAAAATAAAATAATTGTAAATTGATTGACAAAAATAAATAATGTAAAATATAAATAAATTACAGATACTTAATTGCGAGTATAGCTTTCAAGTTCATGTTCGACTGCAAAAACAACATTAAAAACCCCGTAGCAAAATGAGGAGAAAAGTGTTATCATAATGTGGCGAAATGGAACCGGTGAGTGATGCACGGAGCGGTCGCTTTGCGGCGGAAAACATTTTTCGCTTGGGTCAGTGAATGGGTTAATAGGAGGTGCAGTCAGTACCGTCACTTAGGGCGGTCAGAGGGAGAGTCAATTGCTCCCCCCCCCCCCACCGGCTTTGGAAAATCAATGTTTCTACATATAAGGGGACGTAGCTTTTGCTATTTTACCGCAAAATTACATGAAATAAAACACCCTTTGCCCTCCCCCGGAAAAACTCGACGGGCATGGGTGCAATTCTCGGTAAAAAGGAATTGGCTACCACCATGGGCGCCACTAAGACTAACCTTGCCCAAATTGCTAAATGGAGTTATATTCCTTATTTCGCTGCCTAAAGAGATATCAAAAAACAAGAAATAAAGACGTTACACCAAGAGGGTTCGATACTAACCTTGCCTATGCTTTCTGTTTTATTTCCTGCATCTGTATTTGTAAAATCTTTTCTGTGTTTGTTCGGAAGTGTCTCGTATATGCGAGACCCGCCATAAGGGTGTGGGGCCGAATAGAAATCAATTTTTTGGCAAAAAGGGGCTTTTCGATGAAATTTGCATTGCCCTTTACCCCCCCCCCCTCCTGGCTGGAAAGACTTGCAATGATGGGATTGCCTTGTACGCAGTCTTCTTTTGTATGTGAAACTGAATTAGCTTTCTAAATAAAGATGTAAAAACATTGTATGAAACTTATAAAGTAGAATTTTCGAACTTCGGCTATCTTCTTTATTCCAAAAAAAATGATCTAAATTTTAAAAATTTCTTCGATTGTTACGTTAACAAATTTTACTTTAATGTGTATAGTCAGCAAAGAGTCAAAATGTAGTACTTGTCTATATGTTACTTTTATAGGCAACAGATGGCAGCACCATTAAGTAGCTTCTTCTGCTTTATCCCGTTTATTAAAATATTTTTAATGGATTTGTACGTATAAGTTTTCTTTTCCATCTCGAATCGAAAAGGAAACTCTTCCTAAAGCTACTCCGAGCGACTATTATATTTAAAAGTTAAAAAATAGCTACTTTCGGTTCCGCTAAAGCGAATATACTTTCAGTTCCAGCGAATGGGACGACAGATATGCAGAAAGTCAGACGCGCACGATTTGACAAACAAGATAGATGAAACTATCTGCAAAAGCATATAATTGCTCAGTGGAAACTGGAAAGAATCTTAAGCTAAGAAATTGTTCAGCTGTTTGAAGGTAAAACATTTGGAATATGTGAGTACAAGAATTACTATTTAGTTACGTAACATTCTAATGCTCAGTTTAAAAATGTACAGTTGCGGAATCCTATCTGTCACGAAACATTGTTCTAATAAGTGGGACATTCCATTATAAGGAATAAAAATGATGCAGTACAACGGTTTGGTAGTATTATATTAAGAGGGATATTCTTTCAACCGATATTCTAATATGAGAAACACCAAACGAAATCCCACCATTAAAATCATACCGAAAGGTCGATGAGGCAGTCAGAGTTGTCTCGCTATTCTGTTTTTGAAAAAAAGTCTTTTATTTTCTTTATTTTTATTACCTTATTTTATTATTATTAGTATTATTATTCTGTTAAAAACAAGAAAAAAAAAGACTCTTCTGAAACTACGCCTGTTCGTCTATCCCCTATACCACGTGATTAAAACATGACTCTTCTGATGTTTTTCTCACCGAGTCGTGAGTTGGGCCACTCAGAGCTGTAAAACTCCTACTTGCTGATTTTTTGTTTCGTTTTTTAATTCTCTCTTTTCGGCAACACGTTATCGGCCACGGTCTGTACCGATTTTGTTTGCTGAAAGCTGAAAGTTTGTGTGATTAAAGCCCCTTGCATTAAAAAAAAATCATTTTGCTGAGTGCATTATGGCTTCTCGTTGCTATTTGCCGGCTCGTCAAGTGTTTAAATTTCTCCGTAATCGTCACAATGTATCCAATAATGTACGGACTTTCTCTGAAGGTTTGAGGGAACCTTCTCAACCCCTTGGAAATAAACAGCCCAAATGGATGTCCGCGGAAGAAGCTGTGAAAGTTGTCAAAAGTGGTAAGTGCAATTTTGACTTTCTTATTGTTCAAAAAAAAAAAAAAAAAAAAGTAAATCCCGTGATTTTGCATCGTTGTGTTATAGTAAGGACGTATTTGGAGGTGACTGCTTCGCCATATTGATGATTAGTTTAGTTACGATTAAAAGTTGAAGTTTTAAGGCCAAAAAGGGCAGATTAAACCATTTCACTTGAACTTTATACATTGTCAAAAGATTTTGCTGAAAGAATTTCATATTCAGTACG
>JAXGGA010006310.1:0-70800 GCA_038373865.1 Uloborus plumipes
ACCGTAGAAATCAATGTGGGACGTACAATGGACGTGTCTGCTAGAACTGTGCGGAGAAATTTGGATTTCTTGGGCTATTCCAGCAGAAGACCGACTCGAGTGCCTTTACTGACAGAACGACATCGCTTGCAGCGACTCTCGTGGGCACGTGAGCATATCGGTTGGTCCTAGATGAATGGAAAACCGTGGCCTGGTCCGATGAGTCACGATTTCAGCTGGTAAGAGCCGATGGTAGGGTTCGAGTGTGGCGCAGACCCCACGAAGCCATGGACCCAAACTGTCAGCAAGGCACTGTTCAAGCTGGTGGTGGCTCCGTAATGGTGTGGGCTGTTTTTTCATGGCATGGACTTGGTCCTCTAGTGCGACTGGACCGAACATTGACTGGAAATGCTTATGTGCAGCTACTTGGAGATCACTTGCAGCCATTCATGGACTTCATGTACCCAAACAACGATGGGATTTTTATGGATGACAATGCGCCATGTCACCGGGCCACAACTGTTCGCAATTGGTTTGAAGAAAATTCTGGACAATTCCAACGAATGATTTGGCCACCTAGATCGCCCGACATGAATCCCATTGAGCATTTATGGGACACCATCGAGAGGTCTGTTCGTGCCCAAAATCCTGCCCCATCAACGCTTTCACAATTATGGACGTCTATCGAGACAGCATGGCTCAATATTCCTGCAGAAGACTTCCAACGACTTGTTGAGTCCATGCCACGTCGAGTTGTTGCACTTCGCCGGGCAAAAGGAGGGCCGACACGATATTAAGAGGTATCCCATGACTTTTGTCACTTCAGTGTAAAGCAGAAGCGTAAAATGGATTAAATAGTGTTCCTATGGAAAGTACCCGGATTTTCGGTTTCAGTAGCGTTTTCTGCTGATGTGGAGCTGGGCCCTAAGACAGCTTCTCTTACTTTGGATATTATCAGTCCAATGATACATCTGTCTTGTACGCGTATACTTCAGTTGTATTAGGCCATTCCACAAAAAACGCCACAATCTTGTCCCGCACGTGACGCTCGTGTATTTCATTAAAATGTAGTGATTTTAAAGGGTAATGAACGAAGTATTTTTTCGTGAAGAAATCATAAACAGGTGTCGGATTTCTCAGAATAAAAACTTGTTCATTACCTTTTAAGATGAATACTTTTTAATGAAATATATGAGTGTCACGTGCGGGACGAAACGGCGGTGTTTTCGTGGAATGGACTTACCCCTTTGACTCATTTCTGAAATCACCGCAAGGTGGCATATTTGAACTGTGAAACTAAGAAATGAAATTAAATTTGCAGTAATTTTCTTAAAGAAGAGAGTAATTTAATTTTCGACTTTTCGATTTCTAATTGAAGTTTCTTGATGATTATTATTATGAAGAATGATAAACGCAACTTTGATAATTAATTTTTAAGATTTTTCAATTTTTTAACTTAAGAAATGCACTCCTAATATAAGAGGCCGAGTACAGTTTATATGTCAGTAATAAGTTTTAAGTGTGTACGTACTCAGAGCTGAAACTTACGAAGCAACAATGGTTTTCCTTGGGTTATACCCAAATTCATTCATTACTATGACAAAATTAATCAAAAGGGCATCATTAAAAGGTTTTTTTTTTCCGCCATTGGCAAAAACTACACAAGCAATTCACTGTTTGGTTATATTTTAAAAAATCTGGTATGGACCCCACACTACTTCCTTTTACGTGTAAATTTCTTAGTAGTTGCCTTAAGTGTTAAAAAAAGTGCTTGGAGTGAGCAAGGTTACAATTCAAATATTTACTCCCGTAATCTGCCACGAAACAATGCAAAAAATATTTTACAATGGTTAATTTTCTAAATATTGCTGATTTTAATATCATTCAGTGAATTTTTCGCAAAATATCGCCAATAGCGCCAAGTTGAACCCAAATTCAAAAAATAATTTTTTTCGCCAAGTGTTTGTAGCCAACTTGGCGATATGTGCATTGAAATTAACACTGATTCACTGAAAAAGGGGTAAAACACTCCCTTGGGAACAGTCGAATGTAACTACAAGGGGAGGTGCACAGCTAGACCATCCTCAGTGCCTACATACCAAGCTAGAAGCTTCTACGGCATATAGTTTTTGAGTTATGCGACACGCAGACGCACATACGTATATACAGACGTCACAAGAAAACTCGTCGTAATGAACTCGAGGGTGGTTGAAAAGGATTTTCCGGCTGTTTATAAGTTGGTAGGTACATATGCATGTGCTGACAGGTCGAAAAAACTACGGAGCATTCATTCGGGGGTGAAAATAATCAAAATTTAGATTCAAATTTGAGTGATTTTTTTTTTCGCGATCACAATACTTCCTTTACTACATAAAAGGAAGTAAAAATTACAGTTAATAAATCCGATTTTTGAATTCTAGACGACTAGTGAAAACAAAAAAAACCTTTGTACAGGTCAGCTGGTATCAAATGATTGTTAGTGTCTGATTTTCTTAGGTGAAACCTTCCGCGACTTTGCACATGCGTCAGGGCTTCTCTTATCTAACCAAAATAGGGTGATAAGTAAGATAACAATAAAGGGCAGAATAAAAAGAAGCATTTTGAGCCGCATCAAACAACGTAGAACGATGCAAATTTGAAATACATAGTTCAGTTGAATATACGAAAAGGATAGCAAATCAAGCTTTAAATTGAAACTTTCGAAAGTTCCCATCCATAACCCATCACCCCCTTTTTTAAGTGGAATGGTTCGCGACTGCTAGGCTCGGTCTTCACGGTTGGACAATAAAATATTTTCATTTCTGCATATCATTGTTTTAAAATTTAAGCATCAATTTTTACTTTGTTTTGAGTAAACATACCGGCGCTTTTTAAAACATGTAATTAGTTAACCCACTAATGCCTGACTTTTTTTCCAAAGATATTTTGTATACTGGTTACAAACAGTGTTTAATGGACAGGAAAAATAATTAAAAAATATTATGTAAAAATATTTTTTTTATTAAGAAAAGAAAAATCGTCCCTTAAAAGTTACGATAGAGCCCAGAGAGTACATACTTTTTTCACTAAATTTTTTTTCTGCCTACGATATAATATTTAAAAAGACATTTTATAAGAAGAAATAAAATCAGCAATTAATATAAACTGGGAGGCTGGGAATAACTTTGAAAACTTAGCTTTTTTTCTTGAGATTGTAAACGATGTCATTTTTGATAAAGATCATATCAAAACTGCTACAGAACACACTTAACAATGGTTATGGGCTGCAATCTGTTAATAACGAATTGAAACAAAACCAAGGTACTCATTGTACACTATTATTTGGTTGAAATGTTCATTTTGGGGAAATTCAGACCCTTTTTTGGACCGTCCCTAAAAAGGGACGCTAGGCATTAATGGGTTAAGAATGGCCAAATTATTTTTGGTCAAGTACTCATCGGTAGCTAAACGCCCGTAGGTGAAACATCAGCCAATGAAAAAAGAAAAAATTTAAAATAATTGTTTTCATTTATTATGCCAATACTCCACTTCTTCTCGATGCGATAAAAGAGTCAGCATTTCACCTTCGTCAAAAATGGTAGCACTATTTTTACTGAATGAATTGGGATGATAATTTCTACTAGCATTTTATATCATTAGAAATGTGTCTTTAGCTGCAATTTCTTAGTTTAATTTTATTGGGAATATCTTTCCTCAATAGACGTTATTTGTAAATTTAGAATGTGGCTGCTTTAAAAGGATTCCAGAGAAACAACTCTTTCTTTTAGAACTAAATTCACTTTGAGTGAAATATTTCTCTGTGAGAAATTGCACGGAATGGAGAAAATACAAAATGGTATAACGCTGTTTGTGTTAGCTCCATGGAGAGTTTTCGAATTGATGATGTAACTGCAGAATATTTATCAATGGTCATTGGTTCTTTTAGAGAAAACGATACAAGTGAGTACTTGAAGTGCATTCCCAATAAACAGACTTTCAAGGTAGCCATTTTGTTCCGAAATTATTTTGAATAAATGTTGCTCATTAATATGCTTTTATTAGTTTCACATGTGGGTTTGTTTGTTTGTATTTATGTATGTATGTATGTATGTTCCTCTGAATAAAAGATAAAATTCACGTTCTTTACAAATATAAAAGTAATATATTTTGTGCAATTATTAATACTGAAGGCTAAACTGTATTACATACTGATGTATTAAAAGTGTTTCAGTTGTTTGTATGTAACTCTGAATAAAAGATAAAATTCACGTTATTTACAAAGGCTAACGTAATATATTAATTACTATTATTAATACTGAAGGCTGAACTGAATTACGCGTTGATGCATTATAAGTGCATCTGAACTAAACGGATATTCAATAGTTTTAAAACTTCTTTTTAGTTTGATTTACTTTAAAAGCGTATTTTTTAGTTTTTTAAAACTATATTTCGGAGTATTTTTGGCTCTTTCTCCCTCTCTTATCTCTCTCCATCTATCTATTGTGGATTAGGGAGTAATTATATAAAATTAAAAAAAAATACCATAAATTAAAGAAATATTTTTAAAAAATTTAAAATATTCCATGACGCAAAGAGAACGCTGATGGATCAGGATAGTGGAAAATTTTCTCAGAGAAATTGATAATATAGTTTTAAAAAACAAGGAAAGGAAAGTTTCATGTATGCCCCACCCCTCTACTCTATCTTAAATCACGCTTAATCTATAAAATGTCAGCCAAAAAAGAGCTCAGTATTGTTCGGGGGGCGGGGATAAAATAAAATCTTAAAATTTTACTGAATTTGGGAAGAAATTGATTCCGTTATTTTGTCTACAAATTACGTAAAAGATGTTTGCCGTTACGTACTGAGATATGGCTAAAATTGATGACTTTTATAAAACAGTTTGAAAGACCTTAAAAGCTCATATATTATTAAAAACGGAGAATCGAGGGCAAAATGCCTGCTTCCCGAAGCATGTTGTTAATGCTCTATCAATTGATTCTTATTCAAAAAAAAAAAAAAAAACCACATCCTATCGTATGGTTTCTTGGTAAGTAAAATTCAGCATAAAATGTATCCGTAATTTAAACCTTTTAATTTAAACTTTCGCTGTATCACAATTATTTTTCCTAAAAGTGGTAATCTTTTATGTTTGCATAAAACATATTATTATTATTTACTAGCTTAATACCCGGCGTTGCCCGGGTGCTTATTAATACAACATAGCATTCAGAGAAAAAAATATTTGAAAGAGTTCTATTCATATGAGTACAAAATAATTTGCATCAATCTGTCTCTTAGGTACAAACTTTGAAAAAAACTAAAATATTACAGAAAGTTGAACGTTTACAGAAAAATAGTCTTATCAAAAGGTGAAAATTAAAAATGAATGTTGTCTGTGCTTTGTCGCGTCCACTGGCATGAAATATATTCACATGGAAGTGAAAAAATTGCACCAGTTTCACCCGCCAAGTTTAAAATATTAACTTTTCTCTATTAATTGTTCCCACCTACAAAGTAAAAATTATTATAACTCAGAAATAAATCTATTTCTCGTTTTGAAGGCTTATCTCCATTACAGACGCAACTGTCGTCAAATTGCAAATTTGAAATTCAAATCCGTGGTTCTTTTTATAAAGTCCACATGAATTATGATTGTTTTTTACTTATTTCAATGCTAAAAGGAAATAGGTGAGCCTTAAATTGAAAATTCATTACTTTAATCGTAATCACTGTTGGAAAATACTCATGTTTAAAAATCTTAAATTTCATCAATTTAAATGCTAAAAGGCCTATCTCGATTACAATATAAATAGGCTAGATTCCTATAAAAGGGTCATTTTTGACAAAAAATTTAAATTTGAGCTTTTTAGATTTTTTAAAATTTCAAGACCCCGCCTATGAGAATTCTAGGGCATCAAGGAACCTCTGTGTCAAGTTTGATGAAAATCTGACGCAAACTGTGGATTTGTATAGAGAACAAGTATACATACACTCATTTTTATAGATATAGATTCATTCAGGGGGAGGGATGAGACCTTTCAAATTACCGCCCCGGTAACAACACTGCTAAAAACGCCACTGACATATACACTGCAAAAAAAGAACTTAGTTTTGCAGTAAAATACTGGCTCCCAAGGTTCCAATTTAAAACTGTAAAATGCATAGGGTGGAGTGAAAAAATAAAAGTACAAAATAAGTTTAGCCTGTGTGCGGAAAAGTTGCCCCTTATGAAGCTTATTTATTGTGCAAAATTTCAGCAAAATAAAATAATATCTTTATCTGCCTATCTGACCTTGAATTTTTAGTATTTTGCTTAATTTCTCACCTATATGGCAAAAACGAAATGATAAAAGTATAACATCTCTCGTATGAAGTTACGAATGATCGGCACTAAACTTGATTATTTGAAATAAATAGTCAGTTAATAAGTGAATGACCTTGGCGATTGTAGGATGATTTTTAAGAGTACAACTGTACATAGCGCTTGCGCACCGCACGTGCTCTTCCTGGCAGCCCAATGTTTACGTTCACTTATTTTGCTACTATCAATTGCGGTTTTTTTTCTTCGAGTTAGCTGAACTCCTATCGTTAGAACGTTCTTTTTAGTTTATTTTACGTGAAAGCCATTTTTTCCCGTCCACGTCAGTACTTCTATGTAGTTATCACACGTTACTTAGGGCATTTCAAAATGCCCAAGACTCGATCACAAGACTGAAGTCCATTGTTTGGAACTCCTGAAATCTTCAAACATAATATTCTACATACGTATTCGGGTGTTATAAGACATAATTTATATAGAGTAGAGAACCAATTATCCGGGATGTTTGGAACCACAGCTATCCCGGATAACTGAATTTCCCGGTTTTCTGAATCGCTACGAAGCGATATTTGCTAATTGTTTATAAAACCCAAGTTACTATAACAAATAGTAATGCATCTTAAAATCTGAAGAGAAAACGATCCAGAAGTGCTTATAGATATTACAATATTAAAAATTTCTGAGCTATATGCCACTTATATAATATTTATGAAGAAATCGTTCATATTCATTTACGTATTTCAAAAGAAAAAAAAAAAAACTCTTCATTTTTTAGAAATTGCCGAAAATACCTATTTTAAAAAGTGGTGGAAAATCGGCAAAATGTTGCCGGTTTTCTGGTTTCCCGGTATTTTGGTTCCCGGATAAAAGGTTCTGTACTGTATACGCCTATAATTTTTATAAACAAATGAAAAGGAACCTGCTTATATAGATGTGTGTTCCCGTGTAAGGAATGATCTTAAATGCTTATGGAGGAAAAGTTCACTTCATTCTATATCGATCAATAAATATAATCTAAGGTAAGATAATACTATACGAAATATCGTAATGTTAAAACGAATTTAAAACAAAAAGATGTACTGTTTTTTTTTTTTTTTTCAAAAAGGTTGTGTCTTTTAGAAAATCAGTTGAGCAAAATCTTTTTGATATTTCATTACGAAAATGCCAGGATTTTGTTCTCTGTTCTTGCAAAATTAAAGTTCCTATAGCTGAAAGGGCATTTTTAACAAATCAAAGAACACTAGGTAAAATGATAATTGGAAATGTTGATACAAAAACAAGCAAAATGATTGAAAAGTGATTAAAACGGAATGACAGAGCAGCTGAAAGAGCTAAAAATACTCAACTGCAAGATATTGTGGAAACAACGGGTAGACTTTCTACTTCTAATACAGGACATATTTTGAATTTTTTTAATTCTTCTCACGAAAATGAAGAAACGATTTCTATGCCTATAAACAACTTAAAACAAAAAGCACAGTTACAAGTCAAGATTCTCCTTCAACTTCGCAAATGAAAACTAGAATTCCAAATGTAGCACAGGCCTGTGACAGAACTGGTGTGTCCGATAGGTCAGCTTCAATCCTTATAAATGCTGCTTTGCAAGATATAGGAATAATTACGAAAGAAGATTCTTCTAAAGTAGTCGATCGTAGTAAAATTAGAAAGGAAAGGAATAAAAACTGTCTTGATTTCAAAAGAAATAATGAAGAACTCTCTTCATCAGAAGAATATGGATTGTACTTCGACAGTCAAAAAGACAAGACTTTAATTCAAATTAAGGAAGGAAAAAGGAGCGCTAAAAGAACAATCACAGAAGAGCGTATTGCTTTAGTTTTAGAGCATGGATCTAAAAATGTTGACCTATCACTCCCAAATCTAGTAGTTTAAATGGCATAAAAATTATTATATTAAGTTTTTTAGAGAAAAGTGCTGACATTTCTAAGGTACAACCGTGTAACGGAACAGTGGTCAATACAGGATCTTAAAATGGTTTAATAAGACAAATTGAGCTCTCTGTTGGACAACCTTTACAATGCTTTATTTGCTTATTACATACTAATGAATTACCTATACGTCATCTAATAAAGCATTTTGATGGAACAATTACAGTCCCTAAAGGGTTTTGTGGAAACATTGGGGGGAAACTAGAATCTTGTGAGGGTATGCCTGTAGTTCACTTTTGAAAGGATAGAAGTAACTTTGACCGAGATTGCCTTTAATGAACTTAGTACGGACCAGCGGTATCTCAACGAAATGTGAACTGAAAATTCCGTTCAACTTGTCACCAAATGCTCCAGAAAAAATGAGTCATGCCAGATGGCTAACGAAAGCAAATAGAATTTTGCGGCCCATCGGAGAACTTGAGAATATTAACGTAAAATGTTATTAGAATAGGCATGCATGTGGTTTGATATTAAATCTAAATCATCATGTCGGTATGGTAGTCAGCATTTTTACAGCATAATAAAAAAATCTTGATTTCTACCTAAAGAGCTAAAGAATATAGTAGATAAAACACTGCGATGAAACGTTTATTTTGGGAATCCGGAGAAAATTATACTATCTATGCTGTCTAATGATCGAATACACGTGAGAAAGTTGGGCCTTCAAAGATTTTTAGAGTGTAGACGGATGGCTGAACTCGATAAAAATGTTCGAGAATTCAAGATTCTCATTGTACATTTCAACGTAGATAACTATATGAATTAAATTGACTGGAATTTAGTTAACCTTACCGAGCACCCGATTACGAAGTCTATTTCTTCCAAGGAGATGAACTAGATGATGATTCTGGATATTCCTGAGAATATTAATATTTTAAAATATCCGTGCCATTCACAAGAAGTAGAGCGCTGTATGAAAATAGTTACTTATACATCAGCAGCTGTATGTGGCAATGACGCTCTGGACGGATTTATTAGATCAAGGATAGCATCGAGAATTTTATTGCCTATGTTTGAAACTAAAAGCTAATATTGTGAAGTTCTGGAAGACAACTAATCAAATATTTAAAGACAAATTATAGGAGTTGTAATGGAATTTGTTATGCAGTCATCTTTACCTGACGCGATCTTGATCTCTTTTCTCAAGGAAAACATGTAAAGAGCGGCATTAAACTTTCTTAAATATAACGATTTTATTGAATTTTCTATGGTAAATAGGCAGATGAAGATAACTTCGTAGGAAGCTAAAACTTCAGAGATATGGTTACACCTATAGGTGGCAACTTTTCAGCATACAGGCTAATTAATTGCGAGAAACTTTTTTTTTTCGAGCGTTTTCACTCCACCCTAATGCACAATAATAAACTGTAAAACTAGCAATTTTACAGTTAATTGCCATAAAATGTAGCAATATTATACTGCAAAAACAACAGTATAATATTGGCAGCTGAGGTTCCTGTTTAAAACTGTGAAATGCACGGTAATAAATTGTAAAATTAGCAATTTTAGTTTATAAAGCAGTGAGTAGCCGGCCATAAGCAAGGGCTAAGACAGAAACATGCAATACACCGCCAACTCAATTATATCCATTCATGGACTGCAGTTTCCTGCTTATTATGCACTCATCAGCATGGAAGAGGAAAGTAACCGAGTTGGAAGCAAAAATCCCCTTAGAGAACAAAGAGAGCCAAAAAAGAAAAAACTGGTAGCTGATGTAAAATTAGAATAAAATGAATTTTAGTTTATCTCTGTAAAATTAACAATTTCACAGTTTTATACTGCAAAATTAGAAATTTTTAGTTTATTACTAAACATTTAACTCTATTATAGTTCATTCATTTTTTACTAACATTCATTTTTTACAGTGTATTCCATTGTCTTTTTTTCTTTGAAAATGCATTTTTAAAATCGTTACAAAGTATTTGTAAACAGTCGTATATTAGTTTTAGAGTAAAGATTTGAAATTTTTAAGCAAATTATTTTAGGGCCGAATTCAAGTGAAACACCATTGCAATCGCTTCGAGGCGTTTGCATATTGCAACCGCTACTGTAAGTCGAATTCAAGTGAATTCGTTTCACTTGAATCCAAATTTTGGAATTTGCGATTGCATTGGTGAGTTGCGATCGTCCGTGTTTCACTTGAATCCCTGCCTTAGAAAAGAAAAGAAAAATATAGATTTTTTTCCCTCAAGTTACAATACATCTACACTGAAAAAAATGAATGCTTGAGAACATGTTCTTAGTATAAAACAGTTAATTTTACAGTAATTTTACAGTAATAAACAGTAAAAGTGCTAATTTTACAATAGTAAATTGCAAAATTGCTAGTTTACAGTTGTAAACTGTAAAATTGCTAGTTTTACAGCTTCTGTGCATTTTGCAGTTTTACACTGAAACCTCTACTGCCAGTTTCACACTGTTGTTTTTGTAGTACAATACAGTTAATTTAATGATAATAAACGGTAGCAATGTTAATTTTACAGTAATAAGCTGTAAAATAACTAGTGTTACATTTTATTACTGCGCTTTTACAGTTTTAAACGGAAACCTTTGCTTTCAGTATTATACTGTAAGAGCAACAATTTATTTTTTGCAGTGTAGGGATGTACAGTGAACTCTCACTTATACGCCCTCATTTATGCGCCTTTTCCACTTATACGACGATTTTGAATGGTCCCAGCACATTCCATAGCAAAATAATGATAGTATGGTTCGTTTATGCGTCGCTCTAAAGATAAAGATTTCACTTATGCGCCGAATTTTCCCTAAAAGGTATGAAAATTTATTTATTTTCTTTAAAAAAAAAGCGTTTTTCTTTACTTTCCTCTTTAACCTTTCGCCTTTATTGCTCACGGAAGGCATTTTTTCTGCACGAACTAGAGTTCGGAGAGGGACAATTATCTATTATGCATCGTTTTAAAGGGAACAGTTTGTAATTAGGTACGCTACAACTTTTGTTTTCTCTTAATCATTTTTGTTACGTTACAGTAATTGCCAAACTGTAGTAGTATGTCCCTTTTCTATAGAAACATTCTTATTCATACTCACATTAGAACTGATCTTGCGCTTTAGACCTTTAAATAGGCTTGTTCACTTATACGTCTCTCACACTTATGCGCCTTTTCGTCTTGGTCCCTAGGGCAGGCGCATAAGTGAGTTCACTGTAGCTAAATTCAACAAAATGGAGCCGGCTGTTTGACATATGTAGCGGTGTGCAAATGACTGAATGGTTTGTGACATCGAGAAGTATTTCTGTAGAAGCCCTTTTGCTGGGGTGTGCGGAGATGCATTACTGGCCATTAAGAGCAAAATTCGCTGCTAATGGACGTTCCAACGATATGGAACACAATAGAACGGAGGTGCTCGTTTTGGAAATCACTCCTCCCGAGTTGTGATATACTAATGGTGATTTTTATCATTTTCCGCGATACTTGTAGCTTTCAGCAATTTTCGTGCAGCAGTTAAATATGCATAAATTTCATTTTGAAAGCAGATAATCAAATGATTGACTAAATATGTCACTTTTAATTATAACTTTTTTCGAGTATGCAGTGGGGTGTATCACGAAAATTTATTTTCGGAAAAAGAACATTTAAAGTTGATTAAAAGTTGTTCCTGTATTTACATAGTTGCCAAAAAAAAATATTTTGAAATTGAAAAATATTTAGGTATGACGGGATTACCTTGAAGTTTAAAGTTTTTTTCTAGTTAAAAACGATTTTTTCAACACATGTATAAATTATGTGTAAAGCAAAAATAATTATGCAAAAATGACTAGTTAAGGAGTAATCTATCACTAAAAATAGCATTGGAGCTAAAATTTTAACTTTTTGCTAGTCATATTTTTGCTAGTCATATTTTTAGAATATTTAGCCATAGTGTGCAATTATGCAGTGGGTGAAGATAAAGAAAGCCCATTTCTTAATTTCTGCATATTGTAAGAAAATAAAATAGTAATAATTTGAATTTGGACATCTCGAATTTTAATTATGTTTCTTACAATGACGAATTGCGATAAATGTGAGACTTACGTCCGAAAATAGATGGCTCAACTTTGCCCCAGAGCCTAAAAGTTCTTTTGGTTCAATGGTTAAAGTACTGGGTTTCCATCACGAAGGTATAACAGATAAACATATGCAATAATTTCTTGCTATTGCATATCAACAACCCACTACAGCACGCTTCTGTTCGCTTAAAAAAAGAGATGTAGACGTCCGAAAATATCAGTTATCCTTAGAATTAAGAAAAATATATACGACGAGCTTATTACCCTGCGTTACCCGGTATTGGATTATGTTTAACCTATTTCATGTTAAAATAAAAAAGGGGGCTCTTAAATTGGTATTTCATTATTAATCGTAATTTTTGTTGGAAAATATTCATATTTAAATGTGTTAAATTTTATCAATTTGTATGCTTAAAGGCTTTTTTCTATTACTCTATCTATTCAAAACTGAAAGAAAATGGCCATTTTGAGGCTAAAAATTTGAATTTTGATCTTTCTGGATTTTTTTTTCTAAATTTAAAACCCCGCCTACTTGAATTCTAGTGCATCACGAAACTTCTGTGCCAAGTTTGATGAAAATCCGACGAAAACTGGATTTGTATAAGGAACTAACATACAAACGAATTATACATACATCCATTTTTATATATATAGATTATAAAAAAATCCAGATTTCCAATCGTGAATTTACATCAGAAGAATCAAAGAACCAAATGTAGAAAAATTGCAAAACTTTTTCCCGATTACCAAAAACGAAACATCAAATATATATAATTGACCATATTCCTTATACTCCTGTAGCCAAGTACTGCTATACGGAATTATTTTGAACTGTTATTGCACGAAACCCTATCTTCTTTCATTATTTTCTTTTCCGTTTTTTCCCTTCCTATCTCTCGGATATACTTATGTTTTTCTTTGCAACTTCTGTGCTATCTGAAACGCGATATTCCAGCGTTATCCCTGGAAAAAGGGTAAATATGGTTAAACTTTTTTCTACTTTTCAGCGAAGTTTAGTTCAATGTTTCTAAATAAATCCAATAGATAGGAAGGATAAATTTCATCCTTTCATTCGATTCTTATCAGGAATGTTGGAAAAAAATAAAAGAAAGTCCTTTTTTTGTATCTTTTAAAGCGAGTTATTATCCGAATTTTTTCTAGAGAGAAAACACGATCGATGATTTTAAAATTAGGTTTTCTCGTAATCAATAGCGCTGCAGTTCTGTAAACCAATCTTGAATTGCAGAAATTGAGTTTTGAAATTCCTTTCGAAAAACGGAAAAAAAAATCAGTATAATTAGTATTTTATTGAATTAACATTTTCTATCATTCTGAATAATGAGTCAGTCTGATGTTAAAAAAACCTTAGCATTAAAACGTATTGATGCACTTTGAATACAATCGGCTGGAAAAAATTCTTAAATATGGCAAAAAAGTATTGCTAAAACAACATCTTCAGATCGAGTTAACATCCGAATAGCCAAAACAGTTTTGGTTATTATGCAAACTAATCATGCACATTGATGCAAATACATAGTTCCAATAAAAATCATCGATGCACTTTGACACAATCGAATGTCCCAAATTCTTCCAATATGGTAAAAAAAGTATTGTTAAACATCTTCAGATCGAGTTGACATCCAAATAGTCAAAACAGTTTTGGTTATTATGCAAACTAATCATGCACATTGATGCAAATACATAGTTCCAATAAAAATCATTGATGCACTTTGACACAATCGGCTGCCCCAAATTCTTCCAATATGGTAAAAAAAGTATTGTTAAACATCTTCAGATCGAGTTGACATCCAAATAGTCAAAACAGTTTTGGTTATTATGCAAACTAATCATGCACATTGATGCAAATACATAGTTCCAATAAAAATCATCGATGCACTTTGACACAATCGGCTGCCCCAAATTCTTCAATATAGTAAAAAAGTATTGCTAAACATCTTCAGATCAAAGTTGACATCCAAATAGCCAAAAACGTTTTGATTATTATGCAGACGATTCATGCACATTGATGCAAATAATTAATTCAGCCAGATTGCCCAAGTAAGTTTATTTGATTGTATGGGTAGGGTGGATATTACACACAAAATTGCCAGAAATGAAAAAGGAGAGGAGAGATAACTACAAATACTACTAAATACATTCATGTGTTGCAAGAAAAGTCACAAAAATCTGAGAAATTGTGTCATTATACTGCCGTGCTAAGCGCAAAAGTCGTATCTGCAGACGATTTCAAAAGGAGAAATTGCCGTTTAAAGTTTTGCTTCTCCATGTATTTGATTCAGATGAAACTTTTTCAAAAAATTTTTTAAAATACTTCCCATGAACAAATGACCACAAAACTTCGTATTTAGGTGAAATATGTGACAAAGAATCACGTGGTGACCGTAACTCAATTTTGACAAAAAGTGCAGATACGACTTTTGCGCTTAGCACGGCAGTATAACTACTAATAATAAAGCTGAAGGTGGGTTTGTCTTTCTTTCTTTCCTTCTTTTTGTCTGTCACACGCGTAGCACCAAAACCGTTCGGTCGGTTTTCATGAAATTTGGCACAAAATTAGTTTGTAGCACGAGGTTATGCACTACGAAGCGATTTTTCAAAAACTCTATTTCGTTCCTTTTCTATTCTAATTCTGAAATTCGATAAAATAGGGAAAAAATATTTCATACATATTTTAAAGTCTTATGTCGTTCGAAAGCTTGAAATTTTCTGCTAAAAATGATGTCATTTTGAAGTTTCTACGAGCATTAGAAGAGTTGTAATAATTGTTTTTAGAATCCCGGAAATTCAAGGCTTACCTTCAGCAAAGCAAGCCAAACTATTCTAAAATGGTTGAGCTCGAGAATAAAATTTGTTTGAAAATAGAGATGAAATGAATTATTTTAGCAACGGAAATCAACTTTTCATGTTATTACCATGGTTACGTTTTCATACCTTTTTTGTTTCGTTCTTTTTCCAGCGTTGCCAGACGTAGTATTTTTTCGGCACAAATAATGAGCGTAGTATTTTTCTGGCAACCCTGTTTCCAATATACTAATGACTTAATTAAGAGATTTGACGGATTTTTTTTTTTTTTTTTTTTTTTCATTTCTTAGATTTCGCATTTCAGCAATATTGATTTTGGCAACGTTTGGAAACAGTAGTATTTTGTAGTATTTTTTTTTTTTTAAAGAGACGTAGTATTTTTCACCCCTCCTTTTTCCCGGTGAAAATGTGCTTTGGGACCCTGCTTGAGCATTTTCAAAAAGTCACCAACTGGCGCGTTAATGCGTGTTGTCTCCCGGAGTTGAAAGCTCCGAGGGAAACTGCGTAAAATAGCCAGGGTTACCACGCTTGGTGCGTCTATCGCCCATTTAGCGAGAAAGGGGTACCCGAAGCACAATTAACCAAATATCGTATAAATAGCGGTATTCATGCGTTTTTTTACAGTGTTTCATTTCGGAAAATGTATTGTTTTGTATTTAAAGCCAGGAAAGAAAACTTTCTTCTTCTTTTAAACTTTGGTAAGATTTCTGTTTGTTTCTGTAAGAAACAAAATTATTTTTATTTTCTCTTTTGGCCTATTTTTGTGCACCTCCCTTGGGGCTGCATTCGAATGTCCAAAGGTTTTTTTACCCCTTTTATGGAGTAAATCAATGTTAATTTCAATGCAGACAAAAGGGATATGAATTGGGGGACCACTTGGCGATATATCGCCAAGCTTTTAGTCGCCAAGTATTTGCTGCCAATTTCGCGACATATCGCCAATTTGGCGACAAATGTGGCGAAAAAAATTATTTTTTTTATATTTGGGTTCAATCTGGCGCTATTGGCGATTTTTTTGCGGAAAATCCACTGAATGATGTTAAAATCGGCGATATTTAGGAGATTAATCATTGTAAAACATTTTTTTGCATTGTTTCGTGGCAAACGGGGGATATAAATGTTTGAATTGTTATCTTGCTCACTCCAAGCACTGTTTTAGTACTTAAGACATCTACTAAGAAATTTACATGCAAAAGGAAGTAGTGTGGTGTCCATAGCAGATTTTTATATCATACTTGGAAGGAATTATAGTTGCATTATAACTGAAATAGAGTATTTTTTCTGCTATATCAATTCTTTTATAAATGAACTTTTAATTTTATACCACGAGCAAAGCCGTGCGGGTACCACTAGCATAAATATATTTTGAACCCTAATAATAATTAAAAAGCAGTCAAAATGAATGCTTGGGCAATCTAGTCTATGTAGCTGAACATAAGTTTTCGAGTCTACACGTATGCAGACATATTGTCTTACTAAGTCGGTCAGTTGTGATGAAAATAATTGTTGCACTTTAATGTAGGAAGAATTTAAAAGGGAGCAGAAGTTAGATATTAACCAGTACAGAAAAATAGGAATTATTTCTTCTGTAATGCAGGGTATTTATTGAACCATCTACTGACAGAAAAAAACAAAAATCTAGTTTGAAAAACCTAATTTCTGATTTTTACATATTTTTTTATTTATATTTTAATCCTTTTCTCCTCAAGATTTCCTCCCTATTGTCATAATAATAGATAAAGGCATGTAGTTAGTGCTGACATCAAAAACTGAAAATTACATCCGTAAAAAAAAAAAAAAATGCTAGCAAAAGTGCAATTTGGGTTTTATTATAGGTTAACCGGTTTATCCGATTGTAAATAAAATGTATACGCATGATTTACATTAAAGTGAGACATAAAATGTCAGCATTGTCAGATAGTTCTATTGGAAATAAAGTTACATAACTTAACTAGTTTTTAAATTATACTGCATGAAATAGTTTTTTCTTATACATTTTTTTTAATATCATTAAAAGCAGAGATTTGAAATGTATTGCTGATCTCTACTGTTCTATAATTATTAATTTATTATTATTATTTTTTTGGTTTCGTTTTATCAAAATAATCTTCTGAACAAGCGATTTGATTTCTATCTTTTTTAAACATTTTTTTTTTCATTTAAAAAAGGAAGCATATATTTTATTTTTAAAGAGATGAAAAATAAAAGTTTCTCGGCCATTTATGTACAAAAACTCTTATCTTGAGCGAAACTCTGTTTTAATAACTTTTATCAAACAAAAGCTTGTGTACTAATTAGAGATTTATTTATTTATTTTTGAAAATATAATAAAATAATACAAAGCTTTCTCCAATATCAACCCCTCCTACACATTTTTCATAGGTTTTTTTATTGGTAGCTCTGATAAGTAAATACAGTTTTAATTAAAAGTGTTAAAATATCTAAAATACAAACATTGTTATTTTTCTGAAAAATGTTTTCAAAAAAATTTATCAGTCTACTTCAACAATTTAATAGAATTTTTACAACAATTAAAAATATCTGAAAAAAACTTTTTCTTGTACTTTTATTTTTATTTCATTAATTAACTCTTTAATTGTTATTATTTCATCCTTTTTTATTATATAAAACAAAAAAAAAAAAAAACGAGAGACAAATACATTTTCTTTTTTTTTTCTCCTGATCAGAAAAAAATCACATTTAAAATATTGATAAATAGTGTGCTCTAATTATTTTCTTAACTCGTTTTTCTGAACGATAGTCAGATGTTTTTCAAATCAATTTGTTACATTCTTTATATAAGCGCTTAATATATTGAGTTCGCAATTAGTAAGAAAGCCAATAAGAAAAAAATCTGCCTTATTATCAGTAGATTAACATTTTGCTTTCTAAATGTTTTTTCGATTTTACCATAATCATTTGTATATGCCGTAGACCCTCATTTTACTCGGGATTATTTTACGAGGATTTGATTATAAGGATTTTAAGGTTTGACCCCGATTTTTTGTTTTACACGGATGAGTTTTGATTTTACGCGGATGCGGCACTGCAAACACGTTGAATTTTCCCCTATTTCAAAATCCAAACTGTTTAGATTGGAGATAATATCCAAAAAATGAACTGGATTCTGGTTTATTAATAAGTGTGCTTGTGCCGTTTTAGGCTTTTTTGCAATTGGTTCCAGAGCTCTTTTCCAGGAATGAAGTCATTGCATACTCAAACAATTCAGAGCTCATTGGAGGAAGAGCTCTTAGAAGTGACAAAAGAGGCAAAACCGACGAGGATATAGTCATCGATGACAGGCGATCACAAAATTTCACTTTGAAAGTTTTAAGCCGTTCCTTGACACTGGTCTTTCTGACTTCTTAGTAAAGGAAAATCCCGTCACAGATGGGACGCGAGTGATCAAGGATGCTCTAATGCCCTACAAAGAATCACAGAGAAAAATAATTAATGACTACCAAAAGACTATCATAAAAAACTGTTTTCATAAACACGTAGGGCCCTGCTCCACACCATCGGAAAACGCTAGCGTAAAGCAGAAACGTAACATGAATTAAATGGTGTTCCTATGGAAAGTTCCCGGATTTTCGATTTCTGCTTTCGGTTTCGGTCGCGTTTTCCACTGATGTGGAGCAGGGCTTTAAGTTTATTTCAGTTTTCCTTATGCACGTTGCATTTATGCTTCGAAAAATTTGTAAGTATAATTAATATATATATTTCTGTAAATAGAATAATTTTCCTTATCTACGGTACCTAATTCCCTATTTTAACTCTATTACTGAGTCCTAATTTACATGGCATTCACGTGAAGGCAAAGCTTGGGTGTTATTATTACCGTATTGCAATGGAGTTGCAATACTGAAACAGTATGAGCAATGTAAAAAAAAAAAAAAAGCGTTTCTCAATGTCAGTCTGAAAAGAGGAAAATAATGAACTTTCAGTACTTCACTCTCCGAAATATTTTAGATGGATGCACTTTTTGGATTGAATTTCTCAGCCATTTTTTCCCTGAAGAAATAACATGCATTGCATAACAAGAATTCGAAATGAGAAGGGATTCTTCTAATTCTTAGAAGCCGGAACAAATGTTTTTTAGATAAGATAGGAATACATTTTTATGTAAAATAGACGGAATTGTACTGTTGCTTTATTTTTAACGTTTCTTATGATCGGTGATATTAGATTTTTTCATCCAATGCCTAATTTTGTATTATGATTGTTAGTATCACGTAACAATTTTTAAAATATCAGTTTATGTTTATTAGGGTGAGTCGAAAAAATCGATTTTTTTATTTCGAAATCGCATTACCTCTCAAAAGTTGTGGTTTAGTATCCACAACTTGGGAAAAATAAGAAAAAAATTCTAAGTTGACGTCTTCGGTTCGCGCATGAGGCTCAAAGTTGGAAAAAATATGTTAAAAATGGAAATTTTCAAAAGGAAAAAAGAAAAAACAATTGTAACTTTTTATAATGCAACTGCCATAAGCTGTAGATATTTTGTGCATTTTTAATCTAAAAAAATATTTTATAGCTTTTATATACGATCATTAGTTTGCACATCAGCCTTAAATTGGGCTAAAATCGCCTACAATGTCAAATTTCGAAAATATCGATTTTTTTTATTTCGAAATCGCATTACCTCTCAAAAATTGTGGTTTGGTATCCAAAATTTTGGAAAAATAATAAAAAAAATCTAAGTTAACTCCTTCGGTTCGCGCATGAGGCTCAAAGTTGGAAAATATATGCTAAAAATGGAAATTTTCAAAAAATAATTTGAAAAAAAAAAGTAATTGTTTTCTATCGAATCTGATTTAAATTGTTAGTAGATAACATAATTTGAACCGAAAAATATACATATAACTTTTAGAAGATACATTCTGTTTGTGCATAAAGTTCAAAATATGAAAAAAAAAAGTCAAAAACTGAACCAGAACGCACTTCGTCGGCACTGTGCCGGTATATTTTTATTCTACAGCCGACTTGTCTAGACATTACACATATTCTAGGAGACAGTTCAGTTCGAAGTCCCTGCAGTCTGCACTCCCTTTAGTCAGCTAGACCCGCCAAACAAACAGTATCTTTAATTAGCAACTGAAAGTGGATCAAAAAGTACAGCGTGTTTAGCTTTGGGTGAGTTTTTTTTTTTTTTTGTAACTTTATAGCATATTTTTATGCTCAAGTTTTGTTATACTGTTCTCCGTTCTCCGACTAATAAATAATGGAAACCCGGAAAACTTCTAAACGTTTAATTGTTTGTCCGTTTTTTGGTGCACCGAAAGGGTTAAATCAAAGTGTTTTACCCACATGTGCAGATGTGTTGTTAACTTGTTTTGAAGAAAAATCGCAATCTGTAAAACCTTTTTCAAGGATTTCAGATTGCATATCTGCTTAAATAGAAGAAATTTATTGCAAAGCTTCTATACCAATGTACAGTGTTAATACCAATGTGCGTTCTATACCAATGTACAGATGTATAGTGTACATCTACAAGAGATTGGCTTTTTAGCACAAGAACAAACCTTGAAAAAGGTTTTACAGATTGCGATTTTTCTTCAAAACAAGTTAACATCACATCTGCACATGTGGGTAAAACACTTTGATTTAACCCTTTCGGTGCACCAAAAAACGGACAAACAATTAAACGTTTAGAAGTTTTCCGGGTTTCCATTATTTATTAGTCGGAGAACGGAGAACAGTATAACAAAACTTGAGCATAAAAATATGCTATAAAGTTACAAAAAAAAAAAAAACTCACCCAAAGCTAAACACGCTGTACTTTTTGATCCACTTTCAGTTGCTAATTAAAGATACTGTTTGTTTGGCGGGTCTAGCTGACTAAAGGGAGTGCAGACTGCAGGGACTTCGAACTGAACTGTCTCCTAGAATATGTGTAATGTCTAGACAAGTCGGCTGTAGAATAAAAATATACCGGCACAGTGCAGACGAAGTGCGTTCTGGTTCAGTTTTTGACTTTTTTTTTTCATATTTTGAACTTTATGCACAAACAGAATGTATCTTCTAAAAGTTATATGTATATTTTTCGGTTCAAATTATGTTATCTACTAACAATTTAAATCAGATTCGATAGAAAACAATTACTTTTTTTTTTCAAATTATTTTTTGAAAATTTCCATTTTTAGCATATATTTTCCAACTTTGAGCCTCATGCGTGAACCGAAGGAGTTAACTTAGATTTTTTTTATTATTTTTCCCAAATTTTGGATACCAAACCACAATTTTTGAGAGGTAATGCGATTTCGAAATAAAAAAAATCGATATTTTCGAAATTTGACATTGTAGGCGATTTTAGCCCAATTTAAGGCTGATGTGCAAACTAATGATCGTATATAAAAGCTATAAAATATTTTTTTAGATTAAAAATGCACAAAATATCTACAGCTTATGGCAGTTGCATTATAAAAAGTTACAATTGTTTTTTCTTTTTTCCTTTTGAAAATTTCCATTTTTAGCATATATTTTCCAACTTTGAGCCTCATGCGCGAACCGAAGTAGTCAACTTAGATTTTTTGTTTATTTTTCCCAAATTTCTGATACCAAACCACAACTTTTGAGAGATAATGCGGTTTCGAAATAAAAAAAATCGATATTTTCGAAATTTGACATTGTAGGCGATTTTAGCCCAATTTAAGGCTGATGTGCAAACTAAAGATCGTATGTAAAAGCTATAAAATATTTTTTTAGATTAAAAATGCACAAAATATTTACAGCTTATGGTATTTGAATTATAAAAAGTTAGTTTTTTT
Organism: Uloborus plumipes; assembly: GCA_038373865.1. NCBI lineage: Eukaryota > Metazoa > Arthropoda > Arachnida > Araneae > Uloboridae > Uloborus > Uloborus plumipes. Next base: position 21,823 of record JAXGGA010006310.1, read on the forward strand.
TTTATTTTTTCTTTTTGAAAATTTCCATTTTTAACATATTTTTTCCAACTTTGAGCCTCATGCGCGAACCGAAGACGTCAACTTAGATTTTTTTTATTATTTTTCCCAAATTTTGGATACCAAACCACAACTTTTGAGAGGTAATGCGATTTCGAAATAAAAAAAAAATCGATATTTTCGAAATTTGACATTGTAGGCGATTTTAGCCCAATTTAAGGCTGATGTGCAAACTAATGATCGTATATAAAAGCTATAAAATATTTTTTTAGATTAAAAATGCACAAAATATCTACAGCTTATGGCAGTTGCATTATAAAAAGTTACAATTGTTTTTTCTTTTTTCCTTTTGAAAATTTCCATTTTTAAGATATTTTTTCCAACTTTGAGCCTCATGCGCGAACCGAAGACGTCAACTTAGAATTTTTTTCTTATTTTTCCCAAGTTGTGGATACTAAACCACAACTTTTGAGAGGTAATGCTATTTCGAAATAAAAAAATCGATTTTTTCGACTCACCCTAATGTTTATTTATTGACTGCTTGTGAAATACACGCAAATGCACAACAACATGAATTGCACGCAATTAAGCAATCATGTTTAAAAAGTTGTTGCAAAAAATTATAAAACGTGATAATACCAAATCATGAAACTTTCAAACATGTCAAGAGAAATGTAATGCGTGTTTGATCTCTTTTGAAAGTTTATAATTAGTATTTCCAACTAATGCAGATAGTGTCACGAACTTTTCGTAAAAATGCTTCTTCAAATGCGTGTTTTATTACTTGTTTTCAATATCAAACATTATACGTAGTTAAAACAATTAAATAATGTTTTAACTACGTGTAATAATTTGTCAGTGTCAAAAATTTGTTAAAAAATCTTAGTGGTCATTATAATGCACTTAATAAAAAAATGCCATTATGTGTGCTCACATTTAGTTTTAACAACAAAATTATTAAGCTCCTAAAACAGTGTCATAAAAGTTAGTGACTCTATTCTTCACTAACCATTCTCATCTAACAAAAATGTTAAGCAGTCAAAAAAAAAAAAAAAAACAGCTGTCGTTGGCGACCTTTTCATTTTTCGCTAATTGATCATCTAACCACACATAGGGCAGCGAGAGGTCATTACAGTCTAGTCAGGAGCAAAACTGCCCCAAAGCGGGTTCGGAAGTGAACTGGTATGAATTTATAAGTTTTTGTGTTGAAAGGGATGCTCGGTGACCAATTCGACAAGAGGTCTGCCATGACTCTTGGCTACCTAACCACACATACCCTTATTATTCACTAATACCTATGCTATGTATGTGTACCTGATGTTCCTTTCTATCTGGACAACGTATTACATAGATTTCAGTGGTCATTACTGGTATGAAGAAATGAGGTAACTGGACTTAATAGGACTCCTCCTATGAAGTCCAGTTACCTCTTAGGTTTAAAAATGGACAAATACATTTCTTATTCGAAAATTTTGTTCATTTACGAGGTTGCTTCCCCCCAAAGATAAAATAGAAGTTTTATTACTGTGACGAACTTCTATACATACATACATACCTACATACATATTACCTGCCAAATACATACGTATAAATTGCTACTTCATCTAAATTTCGTGCGTTTTAGACTTAAACCTTTATGCATTGAACAACCTAACGGCAAAATGTAGTGTTATTTTTTTAAACTAAGAAAAGGATTACATATCGATTGGGGTAAATGACATGTATGCTCTCAACCAATAAATGGACAGGTTTTTCTTGCATTGTCAACATAAGTTTTGTAATCGATATTCCAGGAACACCATGAGTGGGTTCTCCAAACATCATATTTCAAGAATAGTCCCTCACATTTTCTCTATACATAAGACTGTACAACATTGCCTCTATCTATATTGTGTAATTATGTTAATTCTTTAATGTCACTAACAGTGCATTTCCTATAACGTTTGAAATGTTATTTCCGTAAGAGCTTGACATTGCTGCTTTATAGCCGAATAGCAGTTTCATAAACAAGCGTATTCCTTAGCTACTTTCTATCATATATACTAGAATGCAACTTAACTTGGCACTGACGTCACTACGGGCGGAGCCAATAAGAGCTCACAAGCAGTCAGCGATCTCCTCTTATGCGCCAAGTAGGCTGTGACGTTTTATCTAGCTCGTTTTTAACATACTAACGTCACGCAAACGTCACGCTGAAGTCACGATGTTTTTGTCAAGAAACGTCGCATTTTAGTATAGGTATATTTTACCATTAATTTAAATATTTCGGATCCTTTTAAGCTAGTACACAATCAATTTTAAGTAAGTATTTTAGTCATTAGCACATGTGATCATAATTAGTTTCTTGGAAATTCTTTTATTACATTATTACACTTAGGAATACTGATAAAACAAAGTTTAATTTGGAACACGATAAATAAAAAATAAAATTTTTGAATAGTTCTATTTATTTCATTAAATTAGTTTTGTCGTTGCTGATCAGTGTATTTTAATTTACTTCAATATATATATATATATATATATATATATATATATATATATATATATATATATATATATATATATATATATATATATATATATATAATATTAAATCCTTATGGAAACATTACATATATAAATGTACAATTTATGAGCTCTAACGCCATTAAAATTAGTTTTTTCCATAATCTAAAACTGCAACCCTTATATCCAAATTATTAAAAAAGCTTCCTTGCGCATGCCCATAACCAGTCATTTACCTGACTACCGTTTTATTTTTATCCAACTGATTACTCAGCCATCCATCCTCTTGTTATTCCCTAATACCTATCTGTGTTAGGTATGTGTAACTGCTGTTCCTTCCTTGCTCTACAAGGCATTACATGGACAGCGGCGGTTATTACGGGTACGAAGATAAAACTCAGTGGGAGTTTATGTGGGCTGAATTAGCTTGTATATTTGCTCGCACGGGGTGCTTTCGTCCAGAAGGAAGCTGTTAAAGGGAGGTATTAGAATGCTTTTGCATAATTATTCGAACTTTATGCTCCTCGGTATGTTTGGTTATTTATGTACAGTAGAAATGTCTATGGTGTGGTAATAAAACCAATGTAGAATGGGCGAGCTAGAATCATGATACATTTTGGAAGAAATATGCGAGAATGTAAGAAAGGGTGATTTCAGTACCGAATGATGAGCTTAATATACGTAAATAATGTTCTTATTTTTACGTCGATGCATTTTTCCTTACTTTTACGAACTTTTACGAATGCTTAATACTCTTAGGGCCCTGCTCCACATTGACAGAAAGCAGAAAAATAAGGCAGAAACGTAAAATGGATTACATAGTGTTCCTATGGAAAGTACCCGGATTTTCACTTTCTGCCTTAGTTTTCGATCGCGTTGTACGCTGATGTGGAGCAGGGCCCTTACTTGGAATGGTTTACATACATTTTTGGCTTAAAATAGTTTGCCGTTGCCATATTTATTAAGTTATTTAACGTCCTGTTCATGAGTTTTTTTGCAAATATGCGAGCAAAATACGACCTTACTTGACTTTACTTTTGCAAAGTAACATTACCGAAGGCATCTGTGATCAATTTTAAGCAAATCATTTTGAAATAGTTTAATTTTATGAGAAATAAATTCGCAAAAAAAAAAAAAAAAAAAAAAAAAACTTTCTGTGGCTACCCATGTTAGATCGTTGCTTGACTGATTTGTCTGAAAATAGCTGTCTATGAATAAACTCTGATATCCAAATAGTGACTCTAAGTGGTTTTCGCAAGAAGGACTATTTAACTTGTGAAAAACAGCTTTAGAGTAAAAGGATATCACGGGACGCGGGAGCGTCCCGCCCCGCCAAGAAAACTAAGTACAAGCCGCCAAGAAATTTTCGTCGCAAAGAAAAATGTAAAAGAGCGACAAGGACTGTTTACGCGAGTAACCAAACCGGGGTTTTCACCCCTCTGTATCTCAGCCCCATAAAGATCCCTAGAGTTGATTTTTGGTATACTCAATCTCCAGCGGCCCCTGACGGCACATACTAAAGCAAAACATCCAGGACCCTCAGGGGGAGGGGTGATAAATGTTATAAAATTGCTATTTTTCGCACTTTTTAAAAATTGTTTGACAGGGCTACAGACTAAACGGTAACTCGGATTGAGCTCTGCTTTTGCACCCACATTTATTTTGTCCCAAAGCTCGGCATAGGGGGGTTTTCGACCCCCCAACCCCTCCCCCCTCGTTTTTATTTTCCGTATCTTTTCTCCCCGGGGGTCTTTAGTGTTGATTTTTGGTATGAATATTCTCGATGAGACATTGAGGACGTTTTCCCAAAATTTAGCCCCCGGGGTCATCGCACCCCGGAGTTATTAATGCTTAAAATTGGTCCGATTTCTATCTACTAGCTCTGTTCAACATCTGAGCATTTATGTTTTCATTGTTGGGCCACGAGGAAAGAAAACTGAATGATTTAATATTTCATCTGTTGCCAGTTTCTATTTGTTAACAAATAAAATATTTGTAATTGATTTTATTGCATAAGGCTTTTAAAAGGGATCTTCAATTTAGTTCATTAACCGACTTCAACAAAAGAGGAGGTTATACAATTCGTCGGAGAATTTTTTTTTTTTTTTTGTATGTTATAAGATTACTCGAAGATGCCTGGACCGATTTCAAAAATTCTTTTTTTGTTAGAAAGGTCTTTCTTTCCGCTTGGTCCCATCCTCTCGTGGTCCGGGTTCGATAACGGGAACCTGCAGAAATCTTTCGAAAAAGAAATTGGGATCACAGTAATCGTAATAATGACCATTTTGAACGCCAGGCTTCTCTGGATTGCATAATGAAATTCATTTCTATGATTCTTTTGAAAATTTTAAACCGAGTATCTTGCTATGTCCTGCTTTTTTCTCCTGAACTCCAACGAACTGAAAGTCGTACCAGGTACTAATTGATTTGTAATATTTCAGGTTTTATTAGTCTTAATTTACATACGGTTTGATAAAGGAATTCTGAAGAAAGTGAGGAAAATCTCCAAATTTTTGCTCAAATTTAAAGTGATTTGTCCTAAATGATTAAATATGAAATGCATTGTTACAAAACGTGATTGATATGAAACAGTTATTATAATGATAATGAAAATTTTGAATGAAGGCTTAACTGAAGCAAACATGAAATTCATTAGCTGGCCGCGTACGTAATACGTCGTAAAATTTTATGAACCGCGAGAATCTAGTGTTGTTTTGAAATATAAATTAGTTGAAAAGCCGTTAATATTTAGCCTTTGATTAAACTAGTACATAAATAAATACCAGAGAATAACAAGGATTATTTTTTTAGTGTCAATCGTTTAAAGTTTTAGACGCTTTGATACTTTCTTTCGTTTTTTTCCTTGCATAGTTTATTTTATGAAGCATTTACTTAAGCAAATTTGGTGAAGTTTTGTAATGGAAACATTACCTTATTTCATATGTACATTTACACTAAAAAGAATAAAATAAAAATATTTTTGAAAAAAAAAAATTGAACCGACTTCGGAACTTCACTCGGCAAGTGCTCTAAAAAGTAAAAAATAATTTTATTCTTTGAACACCATCGACACTACATTTAAACATAAGTTTTGAAGTCGGTGCAAAAACTATAGTTGTGTGTTGTAAATGTTTAACTACACATACTAACACTAAAATGTTTAACTACATTTTGCCAACATTTTTCAGAGAAACCATTGAAAATTAAGAACTGAATATTTGTACCATTACATAATGTGTGGTTATCAATGTAGTGTATGCGAAAGCGATTAAAGAACCTGGATTCATTGCAATTTATATATATAGTTAAATTATAGTTTCGTAGGATTCTATATAGTGTTTTTGCTCCGACTTCAAAACTTATGTTTAAATGTAGTGTCGATGGTGTTCAAAGAATAAAATTATTTTTTACTTTTTAGAGCACTTGCCGAGTGAAGTTCCGAAGTCGGTTCAATTTTTTTTTTCAAAAATATTTTTATTTTAATATGAGATCGGCAGTAAGGGTTGGGTTTTTTTTTTTTAACTTTTAATTTAATCGTAGTATTGTTAGCAACTAGCTTTGTTTTGCGTCGGTTCGGGTGGTACATTGTGATTTATTTCAAATTTATCCTAGACTGAAGAAGATCCTTGAACTTTTGCACCAAATGCATGCCGCCAAGAAAACCACATATGTCGGACAGCCAAGAAAAATATTGAAGGGAAAAAAAACATGCAAAGTAAATTTTGAAGAGAAAAAAAACAGGCAAAGAAATAATATTAATGCAAAAACATGTGATATCTCCCCAAAAACAACAGTGTTGTAAAAAAATCCCCCGCCAAGAAAACCTTAAATACTCAGCCTTAAAAAGTTATGATATCGAGTTTTCCCGCCAAGTTTGTGCCAAACTACAACTAACCTGTATGTATAGTTCTTTTAAATTGTTTTCAGTCCTCCAGGCGGGAAGTTTTTACTCATTAAGCAACCACCTCACAAGACAAAACTTCCCGCCTGGCAAAACTGAAAACAATTTAAAAGAACTATACATACAGGTTAGTTGTAGTTTGGCACAAACTTGGCGGGAAAACTCGATATCATAACTTTTTAAGGCTGAGTATTTAAGGTTTTCTTGGCGGGGGATTTTTTTACAACACTGTTGTTTTTGGGGAGATACTTATTACAGGTTTTTGTATCCAGTAACTAACAAGCGTCCCGTTTTCAGGCTACTGGGCGGGTTAAAGGAAATTCTGTAATAGTGACAAAATTTACTCAAATTTCAGTCTGAATTTCTGTATTCCTTACCCCCGAATATATGTTGTAGTTTTTTCGATACCTTATCACGAGCATATGCATTTATAAACATATGACCAGTAGGGTGGGCCGAAAATGACTTTTTTTTTTTTAATGATGGGTTTTACGGAAAAGGTGTCATTGGGAAGCAAATTGCACAGAAATTTTTTTAAAAATTTTGGTCAATTTCTTGATGTGCCGCAATCGCGTTGAAGTTTGGAAAAAATGTAGTTTTTTCGAGATTTGTAACAAATTATTTAAAAAAAAATTCTTATATTTTCGATAACGGGTAGGGCGGAAAAAGTGCAACTGGGGGCATAGAAATCCCATTAAAATGTTGAGGTCTGTGGCTTAATTCCTTTTCTAAAAATGCGTTGAAAATTTGGCAATTTCCTGGTTTTTTTTTTTTTTTTTTTGTACCTTTTCAATAAAAATTTTGTCAAAACGTCGAAATGCTGTTTTCGGGGCATTTGTCTTAAAACAATTGCTTTGTCATATATGATGCATTTTTAGATAGTAAATATTTTAGTGCAATAAAGATACATGACCACTATTTTTATATAATTAAAACTCTCAAAGAGATAAAAAGATTCTTAAGTAAACAACGTTTTAAAAGTTTTAAATATATTAATAAACATTAATGATGTTAGACTCCCTTCCTGTCTCAAAATTCATTCAAAATATAATAACTTCATTTAATAAAACTATACAGAAGGAGCATTTCAAAAATCTCAGCATCATTTAATATCTCTTGAAAATAACTTTATCAATAGCGTCAGATAAACACACTCTAAAAGTACGTTATGAATTGTTAAAACTTCCATCGAATCTCCTCCAAACTTTCAAAGCCTTCAACGTTAACATCTATTCCAAACATTAGTCGTCTCTGCTTTAAGTAACTGCACGTTAATCAGTTTAAGATTAAAAATAATCAAATACTACACAAGGACACTCTGTTGCCATTCATTTATTGTAAAACTCAGGGGAATTTGCTTGAAAAGTTTCTCCTCCTCTCAAAGTAAAGAAAATGGTTATTGGCTTTTTGAAATCCCGGGAGAGGATGTTTTAAAGGAAAACAGCTCGCGTAGGAAATTCCGAGATTTGTTTAATTTGTTCAACCATATCACTTTCAAGTACTCGTGCTCAACTATTGGTTCTACCTATTTAAAAGTTTCTGTTTAACTTCAGATAGAATTTCTGAATGTATCGTGTAACGGGCAACTAAAGCATTAAGTTGGTTGGATCGAAAGATCGATCCGATACAATGTTTTAGATGTGCCCTTCAATAGGGAACGTTTGACTTCCGGTACTGCTGCGCTGAGCTATGAGCATTTATTAAATTCTGTGAAGCATATTATTATAGTCCTTTGAATATATTCCTTTAGCATAATGATAGTAATTGCAAAGAAAAATACTAAATAATCTGAATCATAGTTTAAAAAAACTAAAAAATACTCCTTTAGAGACGGTTTTTTTTTTCAAATATAAAAGTAATATACTTAATTATATTACTATCATTAATAATTGAGGGTAAACTATATTTCATGATACTTTAAATAATTTCCCTCCGATTTTTAAAACTATTGAATGTTCGCTAAGTTTACATGTACTTGCAATACATCAACATGTAATACCGTTTAGCTTTTAGTATTAATAAAAGTACAGTGAACTCTCACTTATACGCCGCCTCATTTATGCGCCTTTTTCACTTATACGACGATTTAAAATGGTCCCAGCACATTCCATAGTAAAATAATGATAATATCATTCCTTTATGCGTCGCTCGAAAGATAAATATTTCACTTACGCGCCGAATTTTCCCTGAAATGTAAAAAATTTAATTTATTTTCCTCAAAAATGTAAGCATTTTTCTTCAATTTCCTCTTCAATCTTTTGCCTTTATTGCTCACGGAAGGCATTTTTTACGCATTGACTAGAGTTCGGAGAAAGACAATTATCTATTATACATCATTTTAGAGTTAATTTTGTAATAAGGTATGCAACAATTTTTTTCTCTCTATATCATTGTAGTTACGTCACAGTAATTGCCGAACCGTAGTAATATCTCCCTTTTCTGTTGAAATATTCTTATTCATTCTCTCATTAGAAACTATGTTGCGTTTTAGTCGTGTAAATAGGCTTGTTCAGTTATACGTCTCTCTCACTTATGCGCCTTTTTCTGTTGGTCCCTTGGGCCGGCGTATAAGTGAGAGTTCACTGTATAACATTTTTCTTTTATATTTGCAAAGAACGTGAGTTTTATCTTTTATTCAGAGTTACATACATACAAACAAACTCACATGTGAAATTAATAAAAGCTTATTAATATGAAAGTGCTTTGAAGTAAAAGTTCATTTGGAACTTTTATTGTTGATCCTTTTTTCTTGAAATTAAAATTATCTTATGTTTGTAGCATTTCAACGGAAAACGGCAGGTGACAGGAAATACAAGAAAGAACTTTTTATTCTAATAATTAAATGATATGTTTTCAAGCTACATGATTGCAACACATTATCGAAATCATCTAAAACTCACAGTAATTGATTTACTCTCAACTTAGAATAGAAGAAAATTCGAAGTTATAATGCAGAGTGCGCATGATATTCGAACTCTTTCAGCACAAAAAACTACATCGAAATTACCTACAAAAAGGTGTTAAAACGCGTCTAAAACACTTCATAAATTGCTGTGACGTCAATCCGAGCAAAAACCAAAGTCGCTGATTCCAACGTCACAATTTTTTATCTCTTTCGCATACCTTCTATAATTTAAGTTTTTAAGCAAAATTTTCTTTAAACGGTCTCAAAATCAACCTGAATAAACTAAAGCAAAATGAAAAACATCGTTAGCCTTCAAAAAAATAAATAAATAAATAAAATAAAATAAAATAAACCGGAAAACCTAGTAAAATGAAACTAAATAGAAGCGTTCAACAGCCATATTTTTTTTAATTTATCGTCCGCGTATACTTATTTTTATCATATTTCGAAACATGTTTTGGCATTTAGTTAGAAGTATTATTATTTCAAAGAATATTAAAGAGAGCGAATATATTTTGTTTATGAAGGTTTTCGTTCTTTTTGAGGTGAGATTTTGAACTATTGTGATGTGTTTCGAATTATTGGTGAGAAACCTTTTACATGACATTAAAAGGGTTTTTCAGTAATGTTCCAAAATAGGCACCATCACAATGTGACATCAAGTCCAGTTTTTAATGACGTGTTTTTGCATCATAGTGGAAGTACTTTATTTAATTTTTACAAAAAAAATCAAAGTATGTAACATTTTTTAATGTCGATTTTTGAATTTTTAGCATTACGTTTTATGCGCATGAGCAAATACGTTTATAAACAACATTTTAAAACATTTTTATGACAAAGTGCACATTCTCTCTTAGAGAACAGGACATGGAAAAAATGATGCTCAATCATTTGTAACAAATGAAAGGTTTCTATGCATATATTTGAGTTCTATTCCCGGAATTTTAGCCTTGATCATTTTACTGTCTTTTATTCGAGTACAAAAAACAATTGGGTATCATAATATGAACTGCTAACTTTCTACAAAGTTTTCTTTCATTTGAAAACTAATGATTTGTACTTATTGCAGGCGTGATAGTACAGTTACGCACACTACATGTACGTGTTATTATTTTACAAGTACAAAAAAAAAAAAAAAAAAGAAAAAAAACTGTTGGAAAGTTGATGCTTTCATACTTTAAAACGTAATTATTCCTGTAATTTGAATATATCGCAATTGAAAACCTAAGTTTGAAATTTTGGGAATAAAGTGAAAATACAGTCGAACCCGCTTAAAGGCATATCCATTTTGTCATAAAAATGTTCTAATAAGCTAGATATTCTGTTATTGGGGATCAAAATAATACATTTCAACAGTTTAGTACATTAAAAATGTATTAATATCAATCTGGATATTCTGTTAACCGATATTCTAATAAGCGGGTTTGACTATATGTTTATAAGTACTCATCTGTGCAATAGATTAATCAATGAAAGCAAAATACATACACTGTTATGATTACAAGTACGTAAATTTGAATTTAAGAATTTGAACGTATTTAAATTTCAATTAAAAAAACACAACAAAAAAGTTCTTATCTTTGGCTATCTTAGCAATTTACTATGATGTGTATAAAAGTCTATGCATCAGTTATTGAAAAAATGAGTATTTTGCTATTCTTCCAAACATAACATCGCTTGTTTTTTATTTTTTAATATATATATATTTTTTTTGTATGTGCAGATAGAATTCACCTAAAATTGTGTCCTATATTTACGAAAATCCCCACTCCAAACCCTACGCGCACACAATCGCACGGACACTCTCACTGTTATTATTATTTACAAGTGTCATTTTCTTCAGTATTTTACAAACAACTCTCCCTATCTATATCCAGTTCAGTTTATGTGAAAACTCATTCGGCTATCTTTTTCGCATATGCCGTAATAATGCAGCTGTATCAGAAGAGAAAACAACTCTTCTTTTCCCATTTCGTCAGGACTTTTTTTTCTCCCAAATGTTTGCTCTTCATGTCTAAATTTCTGACTTCTTTCAGTAAGAAAACACGTTCGACAAACATGTCTTGTAGCAGTTTCGCTTTCTTTAAATTTTGTTTCCAGAAATCCCAGTTTTACATAATGGTAAACATTTCCTTTCTCATGCAGCTAATGTTTATGAATATTTTACTCTGTTTTGCTAAAAATAGTCTGCTGTGTTTAACGAGAACTCAAAAACGAAAAGTAAAATTCCGACTCTCTCTTTTTTTTTCACTCGAAACATAAAAATTCTATGAAACTAGAAAGCGATTACTATTTCTTAAAATAGTACTAGTATCTTGTTTTTTAATTAGTTGATAAAACAATGTGATTAAAATGTACCATACTTCAACGGCCAACCAAAAACTATTATCCATTTCAAAGGAAAGTTAACATATAGTGTCAGAATCATTTTTTTTTTTGTATAACAATGTAAAAACACATATGACAAGCTCTGACGGTAAAATTTAAATTACCTAAAATGAATCAAAACCTGAAATGACCATATTCTATTTTGTTAATGTAGATGAAATGAGTACAGTTAACTCTCATTTATATACCGCCTCCTTTACGCTACTTTTTCACTTATACGACGGTTTTCAATGGTCCCAGCACATTCTATAGCATAATAATGATGATATCATTCGTTTATGCGTCGTTCTAAAGATAAATATTTCACTTATGCGCCGAATTTTTTGTAAAATATTAAACATTTATTTTATTTTATTTAAAAAATGAGCATGTTTCTGCACTTTCTTCTTTAACCCCTTCCAGGCTCATTTTATTTCGGGATTGCGGATAAAAAAAAAGGCCAATTTTTTTTTTGCTTATTTTCATACATACATATCTTTTTAAACATAATAGCATCATTCGCATGCAACATTTCCTACAAAAAAATGTAAAAATATCTTTTTAAATAAATGAGTATTTACTTGTAAAGTTGGCTTTCTGTATGGCAGAAATCATTTTACTTTGGAGTTGGCCTACTCTTATCTTAAATCTACAGCTCAAAACACTGTATAGTTATGTTATCTAGTAGCAACAATAGTAAATAAAAGCATCCGAAACTATAAAAGGGACATGTGAAATAATTCGGGATAGACTGGTTGTGCAGTGTTAATTTTCGCAGTGCCCGAGCAACACTCGGGATGAGCCAGAATGGAACATTTCGCTTGCCCGAGTCCAGCTCGGGATAAGCCGGGAAGATGTTAATCTTTCGCCTTTTTTGCTCACGGAAGCTTACGGCTTTTTGCTTACAGCCTTTTTTCCATACGAACTAGAATTCGGAGAGGGACAACTATCTATTATGTATCGTTTTAAAGGGAACAATTTGTGATTAGGTACGCTACAATTTTTGTTCTATCTGTATCATTGTAGTTACGGTACAGTAATTGCCAAATGCCAAACCGCACTAATATGTCCCTTTTCTATAGAAGCATTCTTATTCAATCTCTCATTAGAACCTATGTTGTGTTTTAGACCTTTAAATAGGTTTGTTCGTTTATGCGTCTCTCTCAGTTATGCACCTTTTCTGTTGGTCCCTTGGGCCGGCGCATAAGTGAGAGTTCGCTGTATTTCAAAAAAACAGCAATGAGTGCAATATAGCGTTAATATACGTCTCAAAATCAAATCCGAAGGCTTCCATGAATTATGTGAGTATTTGTTTTTTTTTTTACTCATATTTGATGTCTATTCATGCATTTTTTAAAGTGTAGTATTCTGAAACTTAAGAACATTGTGATCTTTCAATAACTCCTATAAAACAGAAACTGTGCATCTTCTCGCAAATGATGGCAAAACTTGTTCTTGATTTTTTCTCCTGTAATCTCAGAGGCAGTTTCCGTTGGTGCTATTTTGTCAAAAACAAAAAATGGCGTATTTGATTTGAATTTAAGTTCGAAAGCACCTAATTTCGACACTCTTTGGTGAAGTTATACGGAGGCAAAATTTTAATCTTTACCCAGAAAAATTGGAATATTTTAAGTAGTAAAGATACGGTTGCAGATCATCTCAGATAGTGTTATTGGTAGAAACAGGGTTCGGAGATTTTCCATTGGTAATTTTTCGCAACTGAAGTTTTAAGCAATGTAAGTTTAAAGTGGGGGGGGGGGGGGGGGGAGATTTCGAAACGTTCTCCTACACTGCAAAAAATGAACCCGAGGTTCCAATTTAAACTGTAAAATGCACAGTAATAAACTGTAAAACTAGCAATTTTACAGTTTCTTACTGTAAAGTTAGGAGTTTTACAGCTTATTGCCGCAAAATTTAGTTGAATTATACTGTAAAATCAACAGTATAATACTGGCAGCAAAGGTTTCAGTTTTAAAATGTAAAATGCACGAGACTAAACTGTAAAATTACCAATTTTACAGTTTAGTACTGTAAAAGTAGTAATTTTACAGTTTATGACTGTAAAAAAAGCAATTTTTTCAGTTAAATACTATAAAATTATCTTTTGTACAACATTCATTCTTTACAGTGTAGAATTATTGTTGCGAAATAGAAGTTTTAAAACGCAATTTTAGAATTACTTTAGTTTTGAAAGAGCGAAGAAATGGGTTTGCGGATTGCCTGCCTCCAACGTCCTTAACTATTTTTCTTTTTTTTTTTTTAATTCAAACGTTGCGGCAGCCACTGCATGTGTAAATCAGATAAGCTGTAAAGGTAAGTAAAAAATGAAACGCCTCTTCCTTTAAAAACGTCTGGCTACCCTTTCCCAAGTAGCATCAACTCATCGGATTTTTCTCGGCCGATCAACAAACTCCTCGTAAACTGATCCTGTAACGCACGATGACATCGTTCCGATCAGTATCCGAGCACGGTTTTCGATGAGCTACTTTTCATTGGAAAGCGATATCCTTCCGATCAACTTTCCCGATGAAAATAAGATGAGCTATATTCCATCGGAAAACGATATCCTTCCGATCAAGTTTCCCGATGAAATTCCTCGGCACGGGACTGTTCTGCTCGTAAATTGCTCCAAATCTCATCGTATTCTCATCGGATTTTGCTGCTCGGATTCTGCTCGGCCGATGAGACATATTGGATCATCGGCCGATGAGAATTTCATCGGGTTTCGATGAATGGCCGATCATCGGCCGATGAGATGCTGCTGCTAGGGATAACATCATTCCGATCAGTATCCGAGCACGGTTTTCGATGAGCTACTTTTCATCGGAAAGCGATATCCTTCTGATCAACTTTCCCCATGAAAATAAGCCGAGCCTCCAAAATTGATCCTAAATTCATCGGCACGGGACTGCACTGCTCGTAAATTGCTCCAAATCTCATCGTATTTCGAGAAAAACTCATCGGATTTTGCTGCTTGGATTCTGTTCGGCCGATGAGACAAATTGTAGCAATTCCCGATGAGAACTCATCGAATCCGATCATCGGCCGATGAGAATTTCATCTGGTTTCATCGAGAATTTCATCGGGTTTCATCGGGTTCATTTTCATCGATGAATGGCCGATCATCTGCCGATGAGATTATGCTGCTAGGGTTGGTTCCGAATTTGCTTTGAAATTTACACCATATCCACTAAAGAAAACTGCTGTCTTTACTTATCTTTTTCGTTTTGTTTTACATGCTCATTATTGTATCATAAGTCCTTCACCTTAATTGTGATACAAAGCCATACGTGCGTTTACTCATCCATATTAACTTCATGATTGCGTTGTGTTTAAACTCTTTCTTCCTTATTTGCAGCAATCTGAATGCGTTTTCGCTGTTCAGAAATCAAAGTTTTAGAGCGTTCGGGAGAGAAAGTATGAGAAGCGTGCTGATTGGCTGTAAGTGAAGAGCGGAAACCAATGATTGGATACTCTGAATTTTTTGACCAGGACATGCTGCAGAACCGATTCACTGGTAGTACTTTAAGAGATACTTTTTGGATTATGTTCACCTGCTGAAACAAACTTTCGCTTATTCTCTACTTTCTTTAATTTGCTTTATTTTTATTTCCTCTTTAGTTTTACTATTTAGTTTGGTACATATTCAACACAATGATTTCGTATTCTTCTTACGTCACATGCTAAGATATAGTTCAGCTTATTCTCTTTTGTATTTGATCTGCTTTATTTTTGTTTTTTAATTTTGTTATTCATTCTGATACATATTCAACATCATAACTTCTTTATCTTATGTCATGAAAAATAAGTACTTTCCCCCCTCTCTTATCAACCTTAATATTTCTTTTTTTTTTTGGTAATGTATTTTGCTTGGTTCTTTGCCATTTATTTAATATTTATTACAATCCAATTCATTTCATATTTATTTAATAAATGATTTAAAATACCTACTTCCAGTTCTAATTTTTAGTTTCTTTAAAGTTTTCACACAGCTCTCCTCTTTAAATTTTCCACAAATATATTCGAAAGTTCGATCAGAATTCCATTCTATAATTCACATATAACAGCATACGAACAAAAACTTTTTTTTAAATATTTATGATTCAAATTCAGTCTGATTGCGTTTAAAGCTACGAGACGTATGCCTGTCAGTTTATTTAACCTCTTTTCCGCTATTTGCATCAAAAATGTACTTTCAAAAAAAGCGTAAACACGAGCAAAATAGTAATTAAGAATATGCTACGCATAAATCTGACGGCGACTCTGTCAACAGTTAACAAACATCCACTGGTTTCTGCTTTTCACCTGCACGCAATGCAATAGATATGCAAATGAGCCTAATAGCTCAGCACGTACTTCTTTGTAACTTCCACAAGCTTTTAGATTTCAGCTGCACTGAGTCAAAGATCACAGCATGATAAGCATCTTGCACAATTGCGTAGTTTTTGTCATAAATGAAATTTTACTAGTTCATTATAAACTATATCTTTCTTTTTCAGATGTAGTACAAGGCGTTAAAAAGTATTTATCTTGTAGTATTTTTTGTTTAATTTTCTTACTTGAACAATTTTCAGCTGAGCCAGAATTTACTACGAATATTGGAATAAAAACAAGACAAGAAAATATTTCTAGAACGCAATCTAAAATACGGCTAACCTTCCGAGTACCTAGGGCGTGGCTCTTTACCTTGAAGGTCTGTAATTGGGTGAAATGAGCATGAGCTTACTTGTAAACCAATGACGAGCTGGCATTTGTCAGAAGTTTAAAAAATTTAAAAATGAAGAAAATCTTAACTAAAATAGTCAAAAGGGGATACTTAAAGAAGTGTGAAAAGTACGAAGTGCAGTCTTCTTCTTTTTCCCCCCGCAAGGTCAAAAACCAAGCATTTTTAAGTTTTGAAAAACATCAAAAATCTAGTAAAATAAAATAAAAAAACAATTAAAAAGTAAGGAGGCCTAAAAAAATGAAGTAGCAAAGGTTATGGGGGGTGTTAGTCCTAGTCAAGAGAAATCCCTACTCGCAAAGCGGCAGCTCCCCGCGGCGAGCTGCGGAAAGTGACGTGCGTTTCTCATCTCAACAAGGCACGGGGCCGGCGATGGTTAGCTGGATCAGCCGGGTAGTAGGACGGAAGGCTGCTCAGCAGTGGCAAAATATTTCTACTAACTGCATACAATTTTGTCGTTAATGAAACGCTTCTGTGGTTGGAGCAAATCTAACTTGGCGGTATTGCAAAGGCTACCTTAGATTCTAATAACAGAATTGCAACGCTGTAAAATTAGGTTTTGCCCCAACTTTAGTGCAAATCGGTTACTTTGCTTCAGGACAATTTTTGGTCTATGAATTGAGAAAATAAAGATATAAGGTCTGTAACTTTGCAACTATGTGATTAGATTTTAC
The DNA here is from genome assembly GCA_038373865.1 of Uloborus plumipes. Lineage (NCBI taxonomy): Eukaryota > Metazoa > Arthropoda > Arachnida > Araneae > Uloboridae > Uloborus > Uloborus plumipes. The sequence continues at coordinate 38,895 of JAXGGA010006310.1, forward strand.
TAGTTCATTGAGTTCGACGAACTCTTACAATTATCATTAATATTTGAATAGTTGTTCCATTTAATCCATCGTATCACAGATATTGATGACAGTTAGGGGTTAAAAACGGAAACGTTTCAATTTCTCTATTCATGGCTTTACACAAATAAATAGTTTAAAGTTCTTCAATGACACCTCATTTAAACTGCTCCAATTCCTCACTTACGAAAACTATACTTTACTTCCAGTTAAGATTACTGATCTCTTCAATTCACACGGAAAGTAACAAATTATTTGAAATTTCTTGCTACATCGGACTCGAATGAAATCTTAAAAAGACGAGAACGCGCCATCCCAAGTTCCTTCAGAAGTTCTGTTTTGATCCTATTTATTGAAACATATCCACACTCAAAAAAGGAACTTGATCTTTCCTGTCTTTTCTGGAACGCTATTTTTCAGTGGTCTAGCAATTGAGAGTGGAACGTGATTGGAGAATAAACCAACCAAGCAGTGATCCCCAAATTCCTGTCACATACAACTTCTAACGAGTGGCGATTCGTTAGATAATAAAGCCAAGCACTTGAGTCAATTGGCTGCTTATATTTTTATATCTTTTAGGCTGCCACGAACACTAAGTTCAGATAGGTCAATGAAAAGTAAGGGAGTGAAATTATCCTTTAACTTGTAAGAAAAATATTTTTACATAATCTTCTATTTGAGATAGTAGAGGAAAATGTATCTATTTCCCTTCTTAGTAGTTTCTTTCCAATAACGCTACATATTTTAATGAAGCGTTTTCATATTTATGATGTTTCATTGAAAGCAAAATATAAATCGGTCTTAGCTTTTTGTCCTTTCTGTTGTTGATTTTGATGAAAAATATTTATATTTGGTGAATAACTACAAAATCGAAAAGGGGAATAAATAAAGTTCAATGTTTTAAAGATGTTTAATTTTTAATGCAATTTCAAAAATATTTTTCTTCAGCGAGAAATGCATCGCAATAAATTTCTTCTGAAAGATATCGCTACATAAATTAAAAAAAAAAAATGAAATTCAGCTAGAAAATAGTAAGTAGCTAATTTGACTAATTTTTGACAGTAACATAACTAGTAAGAAGAGGACATTTTCCTGCTTATAGTCAGTAACCGTCATGGAATTAACGCGTAATTTTTCTGAAGAAATCAAAAATCTTCCTAATAAAGGCAAGTCACTTTTCTGGAGTAAACCAGAAGACTTTAAAGACATTTTACATACAATTATAGTAATAGCTTAGCATCTCTCTCATTTACTAAAAGAGCTCCCAAAGCCTGTTTGCGAACGTACCGAATGTAGTAGAGAATTGCAAGCAAATTTCTAAAACTTTATTTGAATGCAACCATCTCAAAGATACAGTACTTGCGGTCTAGAATACGCCCACATTTGGGACTCAAATGAGTGTGCAGTGAATGAACCAAAGTCGGAACACAAAAAAAATAAAAAGGAGTATCTGAAAGTATTTTTCACAGCTGTGAGCGGTTTTTTTTTATTCTATTAAAATCTGTTCGTGTCTGTCTGTTTTTCCGTCTGAAGCTTAAACTCCTCAAAAATCGATGATTATGGAGAATCGAACGAGGTTTCATTCGATTTGAAATTTTCCAAGGAAAATAATAAGACCAACCGCGAAATTGTACGACTTTAATCAGCTGAGATATTAATTAAAACGTTAATTTTTTTTTTTAACTTTTTAAAATTCGAAGATGTTTGTTTCCTTCCATTGCCATTTTGAATAGGTGTAACAAAGTTCTAACAACTGTTTTTAGTAAGACTTTTATTTATTTCCGTTGACATTTTGACTACATGTTACCACAAATTTCTAACTTGTTTTTAGTTCGGATTTTTTTTCTGACCAATAAAATGACTTTAATTTGCTGAGAAAATAATTAAAACGCTAATTAAATTTTTGAACTAGTTAAATTAGACTTTTTCATTCCTTTGCCGTTTTGAATACATATTAAAATAAAGTTCTAACAATTATTTTTATTCTAATTAATGACTTTTTTTTTTTTTCTGCTGCCATTTTGAAAATGTACTTCAAATGAAATTTGAATTGATGTTTTTAGCAGGGACTTCCTTTGGCTGCGATCCAAATATTAAAACAGCTTTTTCGTTCAGAATTTTGCAATTAATTTCACAGGAAGAAAGCGATTTGGGAATAATTGTATAATTTTTGGTAAGGAATTTTGTTTGTCATTTAGGGAGAGTATTAAGCATGCGCTACTTGACATCACTTTTATTACTGAGGAAGCTCGTGCAGCGCCGGGCCACGCTGCTTGTGTATTCATAAAACCTGTAGCAATTCATATATGCGTTCGAGAAGATACTTGATCTTCATAGGAAAGTGGTGAAATTCCGTGAAATCTCGGAACAATGATCTGTAATAATCTGTCGATTCGGAATTTACATAAAGTGTGTATTGAAAGTTTATTGTTATTTTCGTTGTATTTCACCTATTAATCTTTGAAAAATACATACGGCATAAACAATGTCTTATTTAAGCAGTAAATGGGTTTAAGATATTAAATAGCTAACACATATTTGAAAGCATAAACTGACTGCCTTTTTTATAATATGCGCTAGACTACATATACAGAAATTATGTATTTTACCAAAAGTGAACCCTCCTCTGAAAATTTTAAGTGGCATTACATTCATTACGCTGAAACAATAGATATTGTATGCATAAAATATTTCGCAAAAGCTTTCCCCTTAGGGCTTACCAAAAGCGTTTGATCTATTTAGAACTGACTTAATTAATTGAAATTAATTATGACAATGAGAGAAATTTGGATGTAGCGAAAGAGAAAATGCCTGGAAGTAAATTAAGACATCAATTTTAATTAGTTAATAGTTTTAATTAATTACTTTTAATTGCGTTATTGAAATCAAGAACTACCTCTGCTTTTTGCCTCTCCTTTGAATCTTAGTCTCTATTGCCTTGTGTTTTGATATTTCGTACTTTAGTCTATTACTCATATACAACTAAGAAATTCGGCATTTAAAAAAAAGTTGATTACAAAGGAATGAGACATAGCGAAATTAAAAAGATATGATTCATTGCATTCATATTAGGCGCTAAATTTTCCAAATTTACTAACCTTTTTTTTTAACCAAAGAACTAAATATTTTATGATTCAACCCAAAATATTACAAAGAATTCTCATGCAATGAAAGGATCCCAACTGAAAACATATACATACGTAGTATTTCAAAATGGTTAACAACGTATTCAAACTTTTGCTGCGAATTTCAGAATTCATAATGAATTAAAAAACCCTGCCAAAAACGTTCAAAGTCACTGTTACAAAAATACTTCATCCTCGTCCTCTTGACTTTCCGCCATTATTCAAAAATGTTTTATTCAATTCCGCCGCTTGCCTCGGAAGTAAAAAAAGTATATACATATATTCCATCCCTTCCCGCCCTTACCCTTTCATATAAATTCATCCTGGCTTTGTTATGGCGATGTCTTTTGCATAATACTCTGATTTCGCAAACGTTGCATTTTTTAACCTTGATAGACACTTTTATCTTACGTTTCCCCCTACTGCAGTTTTTTGAATTTGAAATTTTGAAAATTCTTACTTTCTGGGTAACAGAAAGGTCGCAGAGTTTTTTTAATGCCTTAGAATTTATTTTCAGCTTTTTGCGAAAAAGTATTTAAATGACAGACAACTGTTTTCTTTCTTTAAAAAAAGATTCTGGCGAATGACAAGACGTTCTAAGAAGGAATGGAAATGTATTCGAGGCTTTACCGATATTTTTCATGACGAAACGCTATGCTGGTGAAAGAATTATTTTTGGGTATAATGAAAGTGCAGTCAGTCTTTAAGTTCCTTAATTTAAGACTAAAAATGTATTAATTATTAATACATATAATAATGTATTAATAATAATAATAATGTATTAATAATAATAATAATGTATTAATATTTTTTTAGCGTTTTTTGTCGGCAGTCGATAAAAAAATAATAAAAAGAAAAAAAGGAAAAAGTGTTTTTTTTTTTTTAAATTCTGTGTTTAAAAATGCGTTTTAGTCTGACCACCAATGATATGAAAAGGCTAATGTCCGGTTCACAGGTGGAAATAGACGCATGTATTAACTTTCAGGGATGCCAGCTTTTGTAGATCAGTGTTAGCTTCTACATTGAACAGATACATATTGAAAACAAGCACATCAAATGTTTAATTTACTCCTCAATTAGATGAATTCGTTTTAACTGGATGTTTACCATTTTTCCAAAATATTTTTCTGAAAAATTATGGTTGAAAAAGAGGAGGTGAATAACTTTTTTTTCTTAATTTTGACTTAATATGTCTCTTAAAAATAAGAAGAAAAAAAAATCTTAAACGACGCTCAGAAGCCGTTTCATTTTCGTTTCTGACGTCAGAAATGGACAAAACGCTCCAAGTAAGTTTACTATGAAGAAAAAAAGGGCTATATTGCGGCTCTAACTTCAAGTAAGGCTACTTTATATATGAGCCAGTATTTTAGGTTCGGCTTTTATTTTGTTGTTGCGCTGGGGTCTCCAGAGATACAAAATGGCTGATGCGTCGGTCTGGCTTTACGCCACTGTTTCTCCTCTTGTGACTGGAAAAAAGACTTGTTCATTTCAGAAGTCAGAAAAAAGAAATTAATTAAAGTAGGGGAAATGGTATAGTTATCGGCCCCCCATATAATTGATCCCATATATTGGACATTTCAACTTTGATGCTAAAAAACAAGCAGCCTGTGGGTTAAAAGATGATTTAAAAATAAGTGAAGGTAGCGTCTTTAATAAATGTTAAAAATATATGAACGAGTTTGTGCTAGATTTAAATCATTTTGTGATTTCTTGGAGCCTTAACAGAAACAGGTCGATTTGTTAAGAGAACGTTGAGGCATTTTAAAAGCACTCAATGCATTTACAGCTTTTGAAATTCTATGAGATCTGTAGCTGTGATGCCTAATAAGTGAATTTGAGGTGTAATATAATAATATATTATTAAAATTTTAAATATTTTTGTGGCCAATAACTGTCACATTATTTTCTGAAAATTATAGTAATAAACTATAAAAATTCCTAATTTTACAGTAATAAGCTGTAAAATATCTACTTTTTCAGTATTAAACTGTAAAATTGCTAATTTTAGAGTTTATTACAGCGCATTTTACAGTTTTAAACTGGATCCTTTGCTGCCAGTATTCTACTGCTGTTTTTACAGTATAACACAGCTAAATTTTACGGCAATAAACTGTAAAAATTCAGCTGCAGTATTATACTGTAAAAACAACATTTCATTTTTTGCAGTGCACGTGCACACTCATTGCAAAAAGCATAATCTGAATTAAAAATGTCAAAATTCATATTATTTTTTTTTTTCAGTTTGTATGTTACATGAAGCAGACGATCCCTAAATATCTTTACGTAACAATTTTTATCTAAACAAACGATTCTTGTGAATGAATTCTCTTTTTATTGTATTTTATTTCTACTGCAATGGCAATGGACAATGGTTAGAAAGATAAGTTTCTTATGGAAATGTCTTTTTTTTTTTTTTTTTTTTTGTGTGTGTGTGTTTGTGAAATCCAATGGAGCACTATGCAAGATATCTGAAAAGTGAAGGTAAGAATGAATAATCATTTATTTCCCCCTTCGACACGCATAACACTGCTGTTTACAGAGTACTTTTATAACACCCATCAAAACAAAAAAGATGAAATAAACAAAAGATACATGCATTGGTTTCAACATAAATCTTAAAGTCGTAAAATTTTAAGACATTATCAAATGTCACGAACTGCCAAAGATTCTCCATATTTCAAAAAGCACGAAAACACTCCTTCGCAAAGTACATAAACAGCCTAAATGAAACTATTTCTGACAGTCGGGATATAAACTACCCTCCGAAGCTCCTTTTGCTTTTGCATCATTATTGGGATATGTTTTATTCAGTGCCAGAGTTATCCTGAGGCGGGTGTTCGGATCTAGCCTTGTCGTACTTCAACAGAAATCAACCAGATTTTGTTGCGCATCGGCGTTTTTATAGGATCTTCTTTTTGCTGATTTTACTTCTTTTTATTCCAATGTTTCCAAAGCTATTACAGGCGGGAATTTATGTATTTCTTCGTTTCTCCATGAATTCAAATATTCGCGTTTGTTAACTTGTGTTTGCAGCAGAAAAAAGTTTTGTCATGTCTGCATTATTTTAAACTAGTTTATTAAATAGTATAAAATAGTTTCAACGTTATAAAATGTAATACTTGAATGAACTATTTAATAATACAGTTTTATGATTAAAAAAAAAGAGTAAATTTTGAAGACAAAAGTTAAAATTCATGATTTAAAAAATGTGTGAGAAACATTGGGTGTAAATAGATTTTGTAAAAGCTTTGAGTGAAGCACGTGCGAAAATTAAGCCTTGGGTAGTATTTAATAGATTATTTTTTCAAACCGTTTTGTATAGCAACACCTGCGAGTGCTACTATTACTTTTTCTTATCTCTTCACCAAAAAGAAATAAAAGTTTGCCCAACCATTTGTTTTAGCTATCTGCAAATTTTTCGCTTTCCCATTTCATTGTTTTTTTTTGCAACTAGTTTTTATTGACATGTAAAACTCTTTTACATTTTCTTATAATTCCAGTTTACATAGCTCTTATAATTCCATAAACACAGTACGGGGGCTCATTTCCACCAACGAGATGACTGGAAGGTAGCGGGTTCCGCCCCAGGTACTTCCAACTTCGAATTTAGAATTTCGTTCACACGGTACAATACAATCTTCGATGTCAATTTGTTGCTACTGGTAGGGAGAGTTCCTACTTTCAAATAGTTATTACCGATTATACAACGAATTTGCGGTTTTCACGTGTTCTGAGTAAAGTACGTGTGAAAATGAAGACCATGGTAGTGTTTAACTGATTTTTTTTCTGAGTCATTATTTACAGCAGCATCTACGAGGGCTATTACTATCTCTTATCTCTTACTATCTGTACAAAACAGCTTGAATGGGTTAACTGCTTTGCAGTGTAAAATATTATTTAACATAACCCTTAAATTCGTAATTATTTCAACATTAAGCAGTGAGTAACCACCCCTAAGCAAGGGCTAAGGTAGGAACATGTAATACACCACCAACTTAGCTATTTCGATCCATGGACTGCAGTTTCGTGCTTATTATGCACTCATCAGCGTGGAATACAAAACTAGCCGAGTTGGAGGCAAACATTATCTAACAAAGCAAAGAGAGTCGAAAGAAAACTGATAGCTTATGTGAAATTAGAGCACCAGTGAGCGACCGCCCTTGGTACGGTACAACTCGTATTTCTTTTAGGCAAAGCTCGGGTATAAAGCAGTCTGTAAAAGCCCCTAAGCAAGGGCTAAAGCAGGAACATGCAATACACCGCCAACTCGACTATTTCGATCCATGGACTGCAGTCCATGAATCGAAATAGCCGAGTTGGACTGTTTTTTGCATATTTCAACATTGTTTAAGTAGAAAAAAAATATCAGGATACATACAATGAATGCAGTATAGTACTATATTTCTTTGCATAATGTGCTTATTCATGGTTTAAAATTTAAAAAAGAAGTCTTATTTTCCTCTAATCCGGAAATAAAGTGCGTTTTTTTTCGCTTCCAAGTCTCAGTATTTCTTCCAAATTCTTCATCTGCGGTAAGCAGGTGCTTTTACAAAATCTTCAACTACTCGAAACAATTTTCTGAGGGCTTACACCACTGTCATTCTAACCACGACAAGTTATTAATTAATTTCATTGTCTAAAACCAAAGAGCACCGCACACGAGTAAACATTAATACCGAGTCCAGCGCTTCTAAACTTCCATTTGAAAACTCTTTACCTATGACGAAATAAAAAGATGCGTGCTCTTTTATATTTCACGCTAGAGCGCTCGGAAGCATTCACCGAAAAAGATCACAAGCCGTGTTTGATGCATACGAAATACGCATTGAATAAATTTCGATCAAAGTTCAGAGCAATAAAACTATTCATAGGAATACAGTCAAGCTTAAGCTGGAACAGGAAGAATTCAGTCATGCAAGCTGAAACATCAAATATCATACATTATACGTATTTTTTTTTCTTTCTTTTTTTAAAGTTTTGCTCTGTATGGGCTGCGTTGTTTCTAAACGTGTGCAGGAGATGGAAAAACAAATTGATATTGAAGAGATAACCCAAGAAGGAATCAAATAGACAGGTTTATGATAATTTTTATTGAGTGGATAGTTTTAAAAAGTTGCACAGTTAGCTAAACGGCACAGTTTAGTATAAAATCCGATCACTTTAATTTTTTTTAAATGCATAGGAGGAGCAAGAAACATTTCATTATCAGCCCACTTGTTTTTTCCAAGAGTTTTTTTTTTTTTTGTTTGAATGGTTGGTTCGTTTCGTGTCACAGATAGAAAATATGATCAAAGGTCCTATGCACAGCAATAGTGATACGAAGACAATTTTCTTTTTATATGTCTGGCCGCGGATTGTCACTTATTTGCTGCAATTGCGCCTGGATAGCGGGCCAGTTGAAAAGGTGCTCGGGGCTTAGTTCTGTGTCTCGGCAATTTTTCCAGAGGCAGCACGTCCTTGTCCCGTCTTCATGTATCTTCATCCCCCTGAAGTGTCCTGTCCTAAGTCTTGTTAAAGTACTGGTGAGGTTTTCAAGTACTTTCGTTTGAATACCCCTGGTGCATGACTTTGTCTTTGTTTAATTTTTTTGAATTAGCAGTATTGTGTGAGGAGGCTTAGGTTCGAATGCCGTCTTGGGCATGGATGTGCTTTCTCTCTCGTGTCCTTGTCCTTTCTTTGTGTAAATGTGTTGTTGTGCTGTGAAAGGTTCCCAGGTAGCACAAAAAACGTTTAAACGTTTTTAATCCGTTGAAACAACGTTAATAACCATTTTACAACCTTTAAAAAACGAAGTGTGCTACTTGGGTTGCCTAGCTTATAAACGGGTCCCCATGGCATGAGTGCACTGTGGAAGTCGGACTTCACACCAAATTACGGTACAATTGACAACGCATCCCAAATTGCTATACTACACTTCAACCTCTCTTGACAACAACATCGTGACGTCAGCGTGACGTTTGCGTGACGTTAGCCTATGAAAAACGAGGTAGATAAAACGTCACAGCCTACTTGGCGAATTAGAGGAGACCGCTGACTGCTTGTGAGCTCTTATTGGATCCGCCCGTAGTGACGTTTAGTGTCAAGTTAAGTTGCTAATATGTACCGACTTTTAGATTTCTCTGTGCTAAAAAAGTAGAAAACCAAAGTTGGATCACACTTTCGATTAAATGGTAATCATCGAAATTGGTCCGTAAGAGAGCCTTTATAAATGATAACCCATAAATAGAAAAAAAAATATCATAGATATAGTGTGACCTAATAATTCAATTTTTTACGCCAGTTTAAAAACAAAGTGCTTACAAAACAGCGCTATCACTCCTTAACAAAAATTAACCCATTTATGCCCAAGTTTTTTTTTAACTTTTTTTTTTTTTTTTTTGCAATTTTTATCTGCTTAAAACTCTTACTTGGAATGGTTTAGATACATTTTAGGCTTGAAATAGTTCGCCGTTGCCATATTTATTAAGTTATTTAACGTCCTGTTTATGGAATATTTTGCAGATATGAGAGCAAAATACGGCCTTACTTGACTTTACTTGTGCAAAATACAATTACAGAAGGCATCTGTGATCAATTTTAAGCAAATCATTTAAAAATAGTTTAATTTTATGAAAAAATAATTCGCAATAAAAACTTAGTTTCTGTGGCTACCCATGCTGGATCGTTGCTTGACTGATTTGTCTGAAAATAGCTGTCAACAAATAAACTCTGATGTCCAAATAGTGGCTCTAACTGGTTTTCTCAAGAAGAAGGACTATTTAACTTGTGGAAAACAGTTTTAGTAAAATGATATACCCATTACCGGTTTTTGTATGCAGTAACAAGCTTCCTGTTTTTTGGCTACTGGGCATAAATGGGTTAATTAATATGTTATGCTATGTGGTTTGAAATATTTTTTTTCGCTATAAAAGATGTAATAAAATATGAAATAAATGCTTCGTTTCTGAAGAAGGTTACATTTATAGTGTATCAAATTTTTAGAATCAACGGTTTTCCTTTAAAAGTTTTTGAAGCTTGGCAGCGGTCCAAAGAAAACTTTTAGTGTTTTTAAGAGAAATTTTCTTTTAATATACCATTTCTTATCGCGAAAGATTCGAACGAAAAGCTTTAGTTCTAAGAAGGGGGTGACTTGGGGAGGAGGCGGAGGATCACGACGAGATTTCTCTTCAATCCGGATAAATTCTCTTAAAGTTTTCGTATTTTTAAGTGATACGGTTTTTCACATTTGATATTTTCTTTTCTTTGATGTACGGATAGATCCATTTATTTTATATTTAGCGAAAGAAAGCTTTTACATCCGATTCTAAAGCTTTTACTTTTCTTTGATGACAAGTATCATCAGATGTTGTTTAATGTTTTGTCAGGCATTTTGACAATGTTATAATTTGTGACTTTTTAAAGATATGTAAAGACATAAATAAATAGGAAATGCATGAATGAATGCGCAAAATTTCTTTTAAAATATTTTCGTCGAGAAAGCTTTTCGAATTTTTTTCTATAAGAGCGATATAAAATCAATAAGTGGTAGATAACATCGAAACTTTTAATGCAGTAAAGTCATTGGGAATTGTATTAATCTAATAATGTTTGTTTTAATTAGCATTTAAACTCATTTTCATACGTATTGGCTAATAAGTTAAATTAATATAAGTTAATAAGTAATAGTGGGATTTCTCGCGTTTCTTGGTAACAATGTGTTACAAACCTTTCTATAGGGTGTCAAAAAGAAATATCGTTTTGTTTTTTTTCTTCAAAATAAATTATTTTTTATTAAGTTTTTAATTTTAACAAATCATGCAATTACCCTTGCTATCAACATCATTTTTGCATTAAGCGTGTTAGTTTTCTATTTATAAGTGATGAAGTTTGTGTTTCTTCCAGCTTGATATCTTAGAATTCTGGAAATTCAGTGACTTTTATTTTGAAATACACTTTAGTTACCGTTTCCCGTCATTTGCCTCAGATGAAGAAAAAATGAAATAATATAAAATACACAATTATTTGGCGCTGCATTGCTCCTAAGGGCTTTTGTGCCATTAAATCCAATTGAACCAAACCAACGAATTGATGAAAATAATATGTCTTGGAGCAAAATATCTGTACATAATATTCTGGATATAGTCAAAATTATATATATATATATATATATATATATGTATATATATATATATATATATATATATATATATATATATATATATATATATATATATATATATGTATATTTTTTAATCGTATGGCGATCAGAATATAGCAAAATTAGGTTGGGAAATGTCGGCAACATATGATAACGCTACTCACAGTAATTCAATCCATTCATTATTTCATGGTTTTGTGTAATCAGTGAGGTCTTGCATAATCATGTTTCATATCCCGCCTTTACTGCGGACAGTCACTGAAATATACTCGCTTGAAATCTGCCCCCTGCAGGTCGCTTTTTCTGCAGTAAGTCAACCTTCGCGATGAAGCAACATGTAGGGGAACTTGGGCCGAAGAAAAATAGTTAACTTACCGTTTTTTAAAGCGAACAAATTTAAAACTTGTTTAGAAAAGTACGGTAATTAGAGAAAGAACAGTATATTTTATTATGAAGTTAAAATATAATTTTTTGCAGTTGGCAGTTAGTTTTTTACCTTAAAAATATGAACGTTTTCTCTTTCTCCATTAGGCAAATTGAAAAATAAAATATTTTGTAATGAAATATTTCTTATATGATTATCAAAAAGATTTTCATAAAATGGATGAATATATAAGAGTATAAAGAAATTAATACTAAACTTATAAACAAACAATTAAATAATAAAATAAGTTAATATTAAAAAAGTAACAGAGTGAATAAAATAATTAATGAGAAGAAAGTAGGTAAATTTATGAGGGAATGCAATTGAGTTAATAAATGAATAAATAAATGAAAAAAATAAACAATTTCACTTTGTCTTATCCGCATTGTCCCGCTGTAAATGTGTAAGTGTGCAATTATTTATTAAGCATTTAAAATCAGAGTATAGCTAATAATAACTAAACAAGTACTCCACTGGACATTAATAGATATCAATTAGTACTTCAAATGTTAATTACAAAAACTGTATCATTTTAAAGTAACTTTTTTGATAAATTTCACACTGTAACGAAATGGACATTAAAGTTTGAAAATGGCTTCGATCAGTTGATTTTTAAATGTAATAATTTTTTCAACAATATATTACACCTAACCCTACACCCTGTTACTCTTCTGTTTTCATATTTTGCGCCATTTTTCATACACCTATTCTTAAAAAAGCGTGATATCGCACTTCTTGTTACCCCTCTCCCTTGTCACAGACTGTCACAATATCATGACCCCCCCCCCCCACCAAGCATGACATCATTTTTAGACACCCTAAATGAAGCTCTCAGAAACCCACCCCTTCAGGAAAGTTAAATGACAGATTATGAGTTTAACTCTTTGAGCGTCATGTATTATACCCCTTAATATTTTTTTTTGCCCTCTAAGTAATTAAGTTAGATAGTTTGAAATTAATTTAAGCTGAATAATTTGAGTTCTTGATTTAAGATTTTGACCAATTTTTGTCACTGTGAAAGAACAAGCAGAAATAAATTTTTGCCCCATAAAATAACCAACGCTAGTTTAAATTCATTTCTCTACAGATTCATAACCATTTCGCTTCAGCTTTCTTTCTTTCTTTTTTTTTTTTTTTTGCCACTTTTGCTCCAAATTGAATCTTTTATTTTGCTGAATCTCGCAGCAAAATGGCGTTTTTGTTTTTGTTTTTTCAGCCGCGCCAAAATTTTAATTTTCCTGCTTCAGCCTTCTCTAAAACGGTGTTCTTTTTCTTTTCTTTTTGTATTTTTTTTCTAAAATTCTGGACGGTAAATTCACGGAGTAAAATGTATAAAAGCAGAATTTTGCGTCAAGGCCGCTCAAAGAGTTTCAAGCATGTGCATTAATTTTAGCTCCTGAAAATAATAACAAGTTAATTGGGTGTAAATGTATAATTTTCATTCTTTTGATTCCGTAGCGATCATTAATCATAACACGTATAATTTAATTGATTATATGATATTAGATCAATTCTATGCTTGAAAGAGGCAGTGGCACATTTGCAAAACACTACTTTTCACTAGAGCGTTTCAAAGTTTTTGCAGTAAAACGGTATTTTGAAGTGAAATGGTATTAAGGGTACTTATGTCGAATCAACTTACAGAGACATACATGTTCCTCCTCCAAGCAATTTCTTCAGAACTGACGCAATGGCGGCTGTGTCGTTGTTTACTAGTAGTTGCGCGCCAAAATAATAACTATGCACAACGACACTAACTATTGCTGCGTTACATTTTAAACTAGAGATATGCCGATATTACCACAATAAAGAGTAAAAAAATTGAATTTTTTTAACCCTCGTGGGTCCCTCCCATTTCAGTTACACTCAAGACCCTTGGGGTCATAAACGACCCCAATGCTTCCTTTAATTAATTTATTATGATCATTGAATGTTACATGCATTATTTAAGTTCACACACTTTTTAATGCTTAAAAAATAAAAATAAAAAGACACAATCAAAGTAAAATTTAGTTTATGCATTAAAAATTAAAATTTTAGAGCAAAACTTACAATAACTGTAGATTTATTTACAACTGTTACAGACCTGAAAAAAAAATGATTTTTTGCAAGTGAATTTCAAACACTTATGAAATTTTCGATGTATTTTCTGTCAAGTTCTCTTGGGCAAAAGTTGCAACGTCCTTTTTTTTTTGGCATTCTAGGGAAGTGACCCCAAGGGTCTTTTGTGCAAAAAATGCAATTCGGGAAAAATAAAACACAATAATAGCATTATTTTGAATAGAAAACTAGAAGAATAAAAGCCACAAAATGCCATTAAAAACAAATGGTTGATTAACAAGATATGTTAAACAGAAATTGCATTGGGGTCACATATGACCCCAAGGAACCCACGAGGGTTAATGTTAATAAAAAAATCGATTTTTGCAGATATGCCACTGTTAATTTCAAGCAGCGAATTGATTTTTGTTTTTTTAAAACTACAGTTATAAAAACCTAAATTTAGAATCTCTTACAACGTTACTCAAAATCCAAAGCTGACAACCAGCATTTTTGCTTAGACTCAATTCAATTAATTTAACATCACCCGGGAGGCCAATCTCGGCGCCGCACTCCATCCGAATGTATCATTCCGAGATCTTAAGGATTATGTCAAAACGCCTCGTTAGGATTTACAACCTTTATTGCTAAGTATCTGATATTATGTTCCCGAGCAAATTTCGGAATTAATCCATCATCATGACGTTTGGGGGTAATCGGTTCTTGATGTTGGCTGAATAGGGTTTGGTGTTGATGCCGCGCATGCAAAATGCCAAAGTAGTCACATTATGCAAACATGAGCCATGAATAAGACGGGAGATTAAATGTATGAGCTAAGGATTCGGAAGATTGTAAATGGTCTTATGCTTGCAAATATAGGGTTGTCTGTGCAATGGGTCGGGGGGGGGGGATTGTTATACATTTAATTAGCGTAAAATGTACATTTTAACTTGTTTTTGATAAACTAATCGTTACTTTGTAGTATTACTATTATCTGAATACAATTGCGTTTCATTACCTGTTTGCCTTATTATGCACTAGTGAAAAATATTGCAAGTTTGAGGATTATTGTGAACTTTTTTGTAAATGTAAGGAACCAACATATTTTTTTCAAGTAATTTGATTTTAAATGTAAGTGTCGGGAAGAATTTTTAGACATCTCCCGTAATACAGTACAGTTTCGTAAAATGAAATACGGACGTAGGGGGGGGGGGAGGGAGTATGAGAAATTGAACACCAAACTGAATTTCAAATTCTTATAAACTGAACATGTTTTGAGAATGGTTCATTTGAAAATGCATTTATTTTTCTTCAATACTCGATAAGAACTTTATCTGTCCGATGTAATAAATTGACACTAAAATGTAGGGTGAGGTGGAAAAAATACTATTTTTATTATTATCCCAGATAAAATTGTATATTTTTTACACTTGTATGCTCTTGAGCAGTAGTTTAAATCATCTTGCTTCTAAATAGGACCAATCAGTAGAAAGTACACTATATCAGTGGCTCAAATGCTTTTTAGAACACAGAATTCTTACTGCTTCACATTTACTTTATACGAGTAGAACCCCGTTCTTGTTGATGACTAAAAGACAAAATGTTAACGATCTGAAAGACAAATGCCAATCATTCGCCATCACGGCTAATTTGTTGTATATCGGAGAAACTTGGAGAGAAAACTTGAGCTAGAATTCTGCGAAACATATTTTGGGATGGCTGCACTATGCAACCAAAAACCAGCTTGATATTTTTATTCCTTCGTAAACTTTGCCATGCCAACTATACTACGCTGCAAGGTTTCTTGACACTGGCGTCGTGACGTCAGCGTGACGTCAGCCAATGAAAAACGAGCTAGATAAAACGTCACAGCCTACTTGGCGAATTAGAGGAGATCCTTAACTGCTTCTGAGCTCTTATTGGCTCCGCGCGTAGTGACGTTTAGTGTCAAGTTAAATTGCTTTCTGGTATAGTAAACTATACTTGGCGGCAACCTTTCTTGACAATGAAGAAATAAGCTGAGACCAAGCAAAGGAAGTAGTTCCTTTGAGATGTGTCCGAATTTTGTGTGAAAATAGACTCTTCCTTTAGAAATCAGATTAGATTGTTTCATCTACGCATTATGTAGCCTTTTTTTGTAATAATATTCGTAATTTTTTTAATATTTTCAATTCTTCGAGCGGAGTAGCGCGGAAACGTACATTCATTTGAATCGAACGCGCCAGCCAATAAGAGTTCACACACAGTTGGCGATCTCTTCTAATTAGCCTAGAAGGTTTCTGTTAACTCGGTTTTACCTCCGCGCGTAGTGACGTCAGTGTCAACTTAAGTTGCAAGCAAGTATATCATGTTCAAAGTATTGTTGTTCTCTTTTTGATTACTTTTTGCTGTTAAGATTGGAGTGGAAAATTAATTTTAGTATGAGGGCTAATTTTGGCATATTTTTTTTTTTCACCTAAAATAGGGCGCTTGTTCAAGCTTTAAAGATAATTTTATTTTGAATAAGGCTCCTCATAAAAACAATATGTCGATAGCTTGAAAGAAAACTTCAACATGCATTGATTAACACCGTACTTGTTTTCAAGATCACGAAGTGACTTAGATATATTAACTAAACATTTATTGCTTGGTCGGAAATAGACCAGACGTAACGGATTTCAAGGGACTGTCCCGTATCTTGAAAACCTGTCCCGTGTCCCGGAGAACCTTGATACGGAACGGCTATAGTCCCGTATTTTGCTAAGAGCACCACTTTATAAAACGAGACAATATTTTTAGGTAAAAAAAGTAATATAAAATATTTAAGAAAGAATGATAAGAAAATCACATAGCAGCAAACGTAAAAAGTGTTTGAATCATAATGTTTATTTATTTTGAAGTGTAAGGATAGTGCTATCCATGCTCAGTTAGAGCAGAGAAACCTTTGTGACAGTTAATTCAACAAATAAAAATTGCAATACGTTTTATGACAAAGACACCACATCTTAGAAAAAAAATTTCAGCACAGCAGCAGTTTTTTTTCTTTTTTTTAAGATAAGATTGATCAACATTAAAATGGAATAATTTTTGAATTGTAATATTGAAAAAAATTGCAGTTGAAAAATTCCTGAGGAATTTGAAATTTTGTTTGTTTTTGTTAACTTCTTTTATTATAGTTAATTTATGCAGTGTGGTTTAATTCTATGTATCACTCAAGGATGTCAAAATTCGAGCAACATTCCTTATGATCAACTCCCCCCCCCCCCAGCTTGTCCCGTATTTGCATTTTTTAAATCTGGCAACACTGGAAATAAGTGCCATACAAATAGTTTATATTACTAATAATAGCAGCATAATCTCTTTGCAAAATTGAACGCCATTCTTGAGTCGAAAAGAAGTATAGATAGTTTATACTTTCCTGGAAGTTCAAGTCAAGTGTTGTTACTTAACATATTTCATTAAAACATCCAAAAAGATTAGTTGTACTGCAAATGAATAAATAAATCTAAACTAATCGCTTTGTCAGAATCAAAATGAAAAGCAGGGAAATTAATATATTTCGAATCATCAATATCTAATTTAATAGGAATAAAAAAACTTGCTTAAATAAGGATGAATACTATTATTATTCTATTCCTTTTTCCTATTTCAATCACATTTTCTAGCCGAAGTGTTTTTATAAAATACGCAATATAATCGTAAAAAATGTATTCAGTTAATTGGTTACTTAGAGCTAAAATCAATCAAATGAAATCCTTTATACTCGTATTCGGTCACGTATACGGATTTTTTTTGAATTAAGTTAATCATAAAAAAAGATTAAAGTGATATTTTTTGTGTTCGATTAGTTTAAAATACAGTTCATAAAAATGTTTTAGGTTACTTATAACAAAATTATATTATTTTTTTTAATTGAAAAAAATGCTAATTAGAAGAACAATGCATATTATGCTTATTCTGCTTCAGTAGTTCTAAGCAAATTTTATGATTGATGCTACTGCTGTTTTTAAAAAACGGTCGGCATACATAGAAAATAAAAGAAAAATAGTAAAAGTGTTAAATATTTCACCCGTTTTTCTTCATCGGAAAGCTCTTAGTATTTGCCTAAGAATATTTCTGATCGCAAAGATCTGCAACGCGTAAACATCCCCAAAAAGCTATTTTTCAATAACCTATTTTTCACAAATCCTCAAGGAATATAAAAAGTTTGGCAAGTATCATATTTCTTGCTCTTTTGACGTAAGTGACAGAAATCGCCATGAATCACTGGTTTTTGCCTTTTCTTTTTTTCCAACATCTGTTGACATGTTGGGACATCATATATTTTAGTTTGTTTTTTTTTAGTGTTGTGTACAACAGGTTCTTCCCTGCTATCAGTTTGAAAACTAAGTTATAGTGCACCTATTTTGATGTGCTTTTATAAACTATTGTTTATCTTTTTTTTTAAAAAGATTATTACCTCTGCAAAAATGATTGAAAAATAATGACTTCTACTATTCAGTATTTGTTTTACGGTCAAAAATGTTCACGGAAATCAAATAGCTTATGCAAAACAAGAAACACAGATATATGTATTTAAATATCTGTATAAATCCTTGTAGCCCAATATACAAAGTTACATTTTAGAAACCTAAATGAATTTTTATTAGACTGTTTTATGCCTTAAAAAGTTAACACAGCACAGACTCTTTGAGAACTTGGTAGAAAAATATGGACGTTATGTAATGTGGAAATGATTTAAATCATAAAAATCGTGAGTAAACTCATCACGGTTCTGTGTTGCTGATGATAAGTTGGATTAGAGATCTGCTGAACGAAAAAAAACCATGACTTGATACTTCTCGTTCCGTTTTCTAACGTGTACAATTTCCATTATAAACACGGCGCTTTATCCAACCGCGCCAATGAGTCTTAATTTTTGGACGCTATTCCTTGAAGTAATGTGTAATAAAAAACAAACAAATAAGAAAAAAAAGTTCCTTTCGACCCTAAAAACAACCTTTAACCGCTTTCGTTTTCACCGGCTCGATTTAAAATGAGGGGTCCTTCATGGAATTTAATAAAGGAATGAGGAAGATCTAGCGTAGTGACAGAAAAACAACCTAGTGAAATAATACAGAGGATTTTCTATGTCATGTAAGAATGTAGCAAAATATGTATATCACCAGTATTTGAACGAAATTGGCTTTTACTTATACATGGGTATTAACCTATTAATGCCTGATATTTTTTTTCCAAATATATTTTGTATACTGGTTACAAATAGTGTTTAATGGACAGGAAAAATAATTATAGAAATATCATGTAAGAAATAATTGTTATATTTAAAAAAGAAAAATCGTCTCAAAAAAGGGGCGCTAGGCACCAGAGGGTACATACTTTTTTTACCAATTTTTTTTTTTCTGCCTACGATATAATATTTCAAAAGACATTTTATAAGAAGAAATAAAAGCAGCAACAAATGTAAACTGAGAAGTAGATTCAGAAAACAAGGAAATATTGGTGTTGTTGAGTATGAAAGTCAGCAAAGCATTTGTTGTGCAAACCTGCATTGCATTTGCCGCTATCGATAAGCTTTTTTACTTCAATGGGCACCTGCGTCTTATATAAAGTAATATAACGACTTTCCCCACAATATCTAACTCAACCCGGTACTCTTGAGCTCAACGTATTCTGTACAGCAGCTTCTAAAATAAAAATGAAGAACGGCAAACCACCATTTCTTAGATTGGATCAAAAACCGGTAATTCCCGATGTTTTAATGCATGGGATCTGTTCCCCCATGCAACGATTGTACTGAGCAACCATATGTGGTCAATCAATTCCAATTGCCTACTTTCTTTTAGCTATCATACATTATCTTATCCGTTACTATCGGATAAACTCCATGAATATTCGGTGCAATAGTTACGACATTGCTATTATTCAACCGAACAAGGAACAAGCGTTTTACCTGTCATCGACACATATTCAAAACTTCCTCTCTTTTCTTTTTTGAACAATGTAACTTTAGTTAATGGGCAGTTTTCAATCCGAGTCTTGCATAAAACATTTCTGAGGCACATTATCAAGTAGGAGCGCAAGAGAAGTAAATCAATTGTCACTGTAGAGATCAAAATTGGCATGATGGTCAGGGAATTCTGAATTATAAATCTGCAACCACTGCTCCCCCCCCCTCCCTTCTTCCCAAGCACCAAATGCATATGCAATACTTGAATTCTTAACCAAGGTGAAGTGCTAAGCTTCTGAAACAGCTTAGGGTTTTTTCAACAGTCAGACTAAACAAAAAAAAAAGCACCTAAATGCATTATGGAAAAGTAATTAAATACAACGAATAATTGGGGTTTTAAAGAATTACATTTTTAAAATAACTTTCATTCAAAATGAACCTTGAGTAATTTTTGTAATTTCAAAAAATAAAAAAAACAATGAAATAAATAAATAAATAAATGATATAAAATTCCCGAAAATTGTAATTAAATTTATATATTAATTTAATTTAGTTAGACTTTTTAAGTTCTAAAAATAAAAATTAACTATTTTTCAGTCTAAAAACATTTACTAATTTCTTTTGAGATAAATTATTAATTATAAGCAAGAAACCAGTTACGGTTAGACAATGCAGCCTTTCGGGCCTAGGGTCTCTTTTTAGGGACGTTCTTAAACTGCTATAAAACCCATAAAAATTTAAAATTTATAAAATTGCAAGAAAAAAGGTAAACTAAAAGAATAATCAAAGTAGCACATATATCAAGCACGGATAGACTTACTTGTGAATAATTTTAAAAACTTAGCTTTTTGCTCTTGAGATTGTGAACGATGTAATTCTTGATTAAGATCATAATAAAACGGCTACAGAACACACTTTACAATGGTTCTGTGCTGCAATCTGTTAATAATGAATTGAAACAATACCAAAGTAATAATTGAACACAATTATTTGGTTGAAATGCTCATTTTTGGAAAATTTAGGTACATCTTTTGAACAGTCCCTAAAAAGAGACGCTGGGCATTAATGGGTTAAGGCTTGTAATTAATTTCAAAATGCATCAAGTTTAGTTATGATGTTTTTATTTTTTTATTTTTACAGTACTTTTTACAAAAATAAATTTATAGATATAATTACCTTCTAAACTCCCAAAATCTGCTTTAAAAACGAAATGTCAATATATATCTCAGTAACACTTATTAAAGAAGTAAAGATAATTTCACTTCTAAAAATCACAGAAATATTTTACAATACTATTTGGACACATAGCTAGTCAATTGATGTTAAATTTGAAGAAAGAAACATTCTGAGCAACACGCGTGGCTATTCAACATGTATTATTAACAATATAATATACAAATGACTTAAAATTATGAAAATAAATTTATGCTTTTTTAAAAGGAAATTAACTGTAGAATGAAACGCATTTTGAAATATACATTTTTAATGAAACTTAGCAAATAAATTTTCCTAAAATTATCAGGCTTATTCTCTCTTTTGAAAGTATCAAAAGTGTAGCTTTTCACAAATGTTTGCGAGAATTTTGCTGTTCCCAAAATAAAGGACTCCTTTACTCCTATTCAGAAAGTTTACAAAATGTTTTTGCAATGTAATAAATTAATGAATTCCAATTAATGTGCGTAGATGTTTCAGAGTATATCTACTCAGGTAGTAAATTCGGAAATGTTCTCTTCTTTTCATTACCTTCATCCTAGTAGTCAGCTGTGAGACTGAAAATAAACGTAGCTCTATATCTTCTTTATTGCAGATAGTATTTCAGCTTTATCTTTTAGTTTTCAAAGTTTGTTTTAGTTAAAGATGCAATGTGTTAACAGCAATTTATGTTTACGCTTAAAGTACACAAAAATTTTCAGTAGAATTTTGCTGAAATAATTTTTGTACAATGTTGCGAGTGAATGTACACAGAGAAAGATCAACAACATCTCTATTTTCTCTTTTGCATACGTTAAAATTTTACATTAACTGAGAAAATTAAAAAGTGAGCTTCTAGAGATAAAATTTAGTAGCAATTCCGAGTAAAGTGTTAGTAAAAAATGAACCTATATTAATTAAAACTAATACTGTTTTATTTGTAGGAAATTCAATGGAATTTCAAGAAGTTCTTACTTAAAATATTGCTTTTATTAAAAAATATGGTTTTATAAAAAAGTACCATTCAAATTACTCCAAAACCAAAGAGGAGAAAAAACAAAATGCAAAGTTGTTAGAAAAGATCAACCGAAAATTATAAAGAAAAAATGTATCTCAAAATTATAATTACATGAAGTAAAGAAGGTGGTAAACTAAAAAAGTAGCGTTGTAAAGAAGTTGGTTAACGAATAAAATTTATTCAGTATGAGTATTTTTAATTCTAATATAATTAAACGTAACTAGAAAGAATGTTTCAGAAAGTATTATTTTAGACACAAAAAAGCTGAATGCAATTTGTCAATGTAACTTATTACTGAGTATCAGGTTACTTTATTACGAAATAACATTATTAATAATTTTGCTAAAAGTTCTTTTTAAGATCTCAGTTTGATCTTTTTGTTACTTTGAGTTTTTTTTAAATATTGGTTATGTTTTATATTAGTCTCGCCATTTTGACTTGAGTCTTTGAATGTTTTTTCCCCGTTTTTTCTTTTCTTTAATTTGCAGAAGTACAATACAAATATATTTTTGGAATGCGTAGGTGCTTTATTTTAAAATTCAGGTTTTTAATATTCCGTACTGATTTTTTTTTCTTTTTTTTTTTTTTTTTTAACTGGTTAAAATGAATATAGAATTCCTAAAAAAACACATGAATTGAAATATAATAAGAATAACTAATGCATTAATATTAATCTATATTGATGTTCTCTTTAATTGTCTAATTTTAACACTTTTGTCCAATAATATATGTTGAAATTGAAACAATTGTTTTAAATTAATTTATTTCTGTTTTAGGTAAGTGAAAACATCATTTTCTCACCGTAATTCCACGAATACCAAAGAAAAAGACAATATTGATGCAACTTTCATAACTACGTGAGTAACTAAGTTTAAACATCTATAAATTAGCTATTGTTAAAAAAAAAGGAAAAAAAAAAACAGCTTACTAGGACACCCAATTAATTATTCACTTGAAATAATGAGCAATGAAAAGAAACTTGAGGTTTAGTAATGGTGGTCACATATTGTAAAAAAACACACATGGTAGTCCAGGAGACGGCCCCTGTATACAGGGTGTCCACTCCAATCGTGGATCAATAGCTAATTTCTAAACCGTTAGAGATAAGCATATAGTTTATATAGGAAAAAATCTCCAAATTACGAAAGGAATTTTGGGTCTATTCAATGTTTTTCAAAAAATCAAATTTTGAAAGAGTTACGAAATTTAAATTTTTATACAGCCCTCCAGTCCTATCAATCATATTTAGTAAAACATTCTTGACACTGTAACGTTTAAAACTAAAAAAAATCACTCTTCTACCACAAAAATTGACCGAGTTATGACGTTTTGAAAAATCAAGATTTTGAAGGATTTCGCATACGGTCCCTTAAGCGATCGCTCGATGACGTCATGAAATAATGCAAAATCTTGATTTTTCAAAACGTCATAACTCGGTCAATTTTTGTGGTAGAAGAGTGATTTTTTTTTAGTTTTAAACGTTACAGTCTCAAGAATGTTTTACTTAGTATGATTGATAGGACTGGGGGGCTGTATAAAAATTTAAATTTCGTAACTCTTTCAAAATTTGATTTTTTGAAAAACATTGAATAGACCCGAAATTCCTTTCGTAATTTGGAGATTTTTTCCTAAATAAACTATATGCTTATCTCTAACGGTTTAGAAATTAGCTATTGGTCCACGATTGGAGTGGACACCCTGTATATAGCCTTAGTGGCATATCTGCATGACCAATCAAGTCAAAATGCTGCAGATAGTTGTAGGTGTGTGTTGGAGATTGGTAATTTTAAACAACAGAGCACTCCCAATTACTATTACAGTGCAAGAATATCGAAGTGTATAATTGAAGTATACTTGTTTTCCTTGCGCAAATTAACCAGTGTGTTACAAAACCACAAGGTGTTTTAACCCATTTATGCCCAAGTTTTTTTAAACATTTTTTAAATTTTTTATCTGCTAAAAACTCTTACTTGGAATGGTTTACATACATTTTAGGCTTGAAATAGTTCGCCGTTGCCATATTTATCAAATTATTTAACGTCCTCTTTGTGGGATATTCTTCAGATATGTAAGCAAAATACAACCTTACTTGACTTTACTTTTGCAAAGCAACATTACAGAAGGCATCTCTAATCCATTTTAAGCAAATCATTTTAAAATAGTTTAATTTTATGAAAAATAAGTTCGCAAAAAAAAAACTTACTTTCTGTGGCTACCCATGCTGGATCGTTGCTTGACTGATTTGCCTGAAAATAGCTGTCAATAAATAAACTATGATGTCCAAATAGAGTAAAAACTAGTTAGGTTTTCTCAAGAAGAAGGACTATTTAACTTGTGAGAAACAGCTTTAGCAAAAAGTATATACCCATTACAGGTTTTTGTATGCAGTAACTAACAAGCGTCCCGTTTTTTGGCTACTGGGCATAAATGGGTTAACCATTCTGCCGTGCTTAGCGCAAAAGTGGTATCTGCAGTCGAGCTCAAACTGAGATATTACTCTTGAAAGCTTTGCGCCACCATGCATTTGATTCAGTGAAACTTTTTCAAAATTTTTTTAAAAATATTTCCCGTTCTCAAATGACCATATAATTTTGTATTTAGGTAAAATACGTCACAAAGAGCCATTTGGTGGTGATTACTCAATTTTGTTAAAACATTCAGATACAACTTTTGTGCTTAGCATGGCAGCATTGGCCTAATACGAAAATTACTTGTTGCGAAGTTTGAATAAGAAAAAATCTTTCGACACTTAAGGGCTCGTTTATACAAGTAATATTTTGCACGTGGATTTTTGTGATTAATGCCTTTACTTGGCACCTCTCACGCATGTTGGCCAAAGCTGTATCTCGTCAGTCGCTTTGGGGGATGTTAATTCAAACAAGTGACGGGTGCCACCGAATCGGACTATATATCTGGCCCCATGCCTCCTGCGAACCAATAGCTGTTCGAGTCTAAGTCAATTAAGTTTAAGTATTGAAGAGGAAAAGAAATGCTATAACCGTGAAATTAATATTTTAAAGAACAGAAATATGATTTTAGATTAACCCATTTATGCCCAGTTTTTTTACCGTTTTTTTTTTTCGATTTTTATCTTCTTAAAACTCTTACTTGGAATGGATTACATACATTTTAGGCTTAAAATAGTTCGCCGTTGTCGTATTTATTAAGTTATTTAACGTCCTGTTTATGCGATATTTTGCAGATATGGGTGCAAAATACGACCTGACTTGACTTTACTATTGCAAAGTAACATTACAGAAGGCATCTGTGATCAATTTTAAGCAAATCATTTTAAAATAGTTTCATTTTAATAGAAAATAAGTTCGCAAAAAAAATTTACTTTCTGTGGCTACCCATGCTGGATCGTTGCTTGACTGATTTGCCTGAAAATAGCTGTCAACAAATAAACTCTGATGCCCAAATAGTGGCTCTAACTGGTTATAAGGACTATTTAACTTGTGAAAAACAGCTTTTAGTAAAACTATATACCCATTACAGATTTTTGTATGCAGTGACTAACAAGCGTCCCGTTTTTCGGCTCCTGGGCATAAATGGGTTTAAAAAAAAAGAAAAAATGCTCTTGATATTTGATATACTTTCCATTTATTGTGTAAAAATTGCGTAGCATAGAAATATTTTTAAAATAACCCCCTCTTTGTTGTTCAGCAATTCTCAAGATATGAAGCTTTCCCCCTCTAATGAGACGTAACAAGATACTTTCCAACGCACAAAGTTTGCTCTTTGTGAGATCCGAAGCTAAATTGAAATTCCCAGAACCGCAACTTGGTTCAAATAATCTCATTTTCCGAAAGAGAATAGACACTAATAAAATTACTTTCGAAGCGCTGAATTCAAGAGAACGGTGTTGTTTAATTCAACGCTATAAATGCAGTTGAGTAACATGTTTCCTGTTTTGAAAAGTTCAATCCTAAAAGTCGGTGTCGGTCGGTGAATTCCTTTCGAAAATCTTTGATATTCCTCTTATGTTTGGAGTCTTGTCTGAAGTTTTAGAGTTTTATGTCACTGATCTTTCTACAGTTCAAAAGAAATGCTATTTGTAAGCAGCAATGGCAGTTACAATTTTTACAAAACATTTTATTAGATTTATTTTGTTCAAAATCTAGTCTGGTATTTTTTTTTATTTATATATATGGGCAATTCCATCGTTACAGACGTAACAATCGCAGACTTTGAACACAAATAATTCTGGTTTGGGCTGATGAAAGTCTTCAATTTTTTGTTCCTGTAGTGTAACTTGATGATGTTTATGCTGCATTAAATTTGCGTGCAGATTGCTTAGTTACAAAAAAATACAGAAATTAAAAACTGCCTGTTACAGACGTAATTCACAAAACAGCAAAAACTCGACTATGTCATACAACTTACAATATTCCCCTGAATTATACGGAAATTTTGAACATTTTTTTAATACGTGTTCTAGAGACTTCAAGCTTTCTAAAACCATAAGGAATGTGTGGATTTTGACTGCCGAATTTGTGAAAAAGTTCATAAACTTGTTACGGACGTAACATCTCTGATTTGAAAGTAGAAAACAGTATTTTAAAGCAGGAATAAACAAAGATTTTTGTGCTAAAACAATACAGTAGCATTAATTAACACATTATTTGAATATTTTAAGTTATACTGTAACAGTTTTAGAAAAGTTGGGTAAGTCTGGGGGAGTTGAGAGCATATGCCGATATGTCAATATGTAACAATAAATTAATGCATCTTAAGACAATTATTTCCAAGAAAGATTGACACAAGAAAAGTTTAGAAGGGCCTTCATACAAATTTATTTATTTGTATTCTTAAAATTAATGCATAATGGGGCTGCTACATAAAAAAATCGGGAAAAGTAAATTCCTCTCTGGAATCAGTGATTGGTCTTAGGAGAGCTTAAAATTTTGAAAATGTTGGATGATATAGCAGAATACTAGTACAAAACTAAAATTTAACCTTCTTGGTGACAGTTGCTCAATTTTGATATTTTTTTTTTTTTTTTTTTGAATGAAAAAATGTGTTCTTTTTTGTCCGACGTTTTCGAAATTCGAACAGCATTTTCGCAAATAAATTTCAATTACATGCCGACATAATTAAAAATTTCAAAATCAGAATACCAGAAACTTTAGTACTCGTACCATATTATGCTATATACATGTATTGCTCATTCTGTGTTTTTACCTATTTAATTGAAAATTTACTTTTGCTACGGACGTAACATAGAGCCATTTGTTATGTCCGAAATGTTACGTCTGTAACAGCATTAATTTAAAAACTAAATCAGTTGCAATATTTTTAACTATGGTGGGCAATTACTCTAAGAATTTGCCAAAAGGACCATTAAGGGTTTTTTTAATTTTGATTTTTTAGGACGTAATGACAACTTTTGCTTCTTTTTTGTTACAGACGTAACATCAAACTTCTTTTTTTCAAACTTCAACTACACCATTTAGATCAATTCAAAAGAAATTATTATTATAGTACCGTCTTAGTAGTTAAAATTGCGCTACAAGTAGTTATTATTATTATTATTTTTTTTTTTTTTGATGAGAAATATGCATTTGAAAATGTGTTCTTTTTTCTGATTTTTACAAGTTCGTGAATATCGTACTTCCAACTAAGAAAACAAGTATTATTCTAACTCTCACCAAAAAACCAATGCAGGATTCTTAAAATATACATCTTAAGCGGGGAGATATATATATACTAGGTGACCCGTGCGGAATTCCGCAAAAAAAAAAAAAAAAAAAAAAAAAAAAAAAAAAAAAACTCTAAACTTAAAATTTAATACGACAATTTTTATTGGCTTCATTTGCACAACATCGCCATCTACTGCCGTCGTTCTGACAACTTTTCAAAGAGATCAAAGACACGTTCACTTTTACAACTACTACAAAAGTGATACCCTATATTAAAATCAAATACCCAAGGCTACTACTAAACTAAATACTAACGTTATCGCAAAACTACCATAGTATTTTGAAACAATAAAAGTTACAATTAAGGTTTACCGAGCTAAGCCTTGGCTTGAAATGTCGCATTTAAAATTGATTTGAACAACAATGGTATAACGATTTTAACAGTTGAGCAAAAAATTTAGCTTTTTCAAACTTCAATCGCTTATAAGTCGCTTAAACGTGGATTTTCGAGATTCTCGTTACGCGGCGCTAGCGGAGAAACGTTCTAAAGAACGCATTTTTTTTAATCTTTCGAATGAAATCAAAATGGAGACGATACGACAATTATTTCGGCTAGATAGAGTCAATTTTGTGCCCAAAAATTGAAGTTCGAATAAAAAACGAACCGACACTTTTTAGAGGGTGGGTCTAATTTTCGTCAATAGCCCGCGGGATAAGCTTCAAAATCATAAATTTTCTTGCAATTCGATAAAGAAATGAGCGAGTTTCGACCGGGTATAGGATTCGGCTTAGAGAAATAATATATGGAGATATATATATATATATATATATATATATATATATATATATATATATATATATATATATATATATATATATATATATATATAGTTATAGCTATTAACTTAAACCAAAGAAGTAAAGAACACAAATTTTTCCGAGAGGTTTGATATAAGTTTACCTTTTGTGATGATCTGCGTTATTCGTAAGAGGAATTTATTTTATGGGTTTATAAATTTAAATCTTGGTTTTAAAAAAGTTGATGCTTCAACGCATTTGAATACTTGCACAGTTGAGTTAAAATTCCAATGCCCTGAGATTGAAATGAGCTTAAATTCTGATTAAAAAAATGGCTAACTGCGTCGGATTATTAGTAAATATGCGAAAACATTCAGTGGATCTTTTTTTAGTAGCATTATGTAGAAAGATATTTGATTGAGCAAATCAATTCAAGAGTATAGTCAATTAGATGTTGAAGTATAATATTAAATATAGCTTCATCAGCATAAATTAATTCGGTCGATAAATTCTTTACGTATGTCTCTGATACTATGCTTACGTTTGGAGTTTTGTCTGAAGTGTCAGAGTTTTATGGTACTAATCTTGCTGCAGTTCAAAGAAAAAAAATTGCTATTTGTAAGCAGCAAAAGCAGTTACAATTTAAAAAAAACAATATATTACATTTAAGGAGCATAAAATCTAGTTTGGTAAATTATAAACATTTTTTTAGGTATAGCTATAAACTTAAACCTAAGAAGTAAAGTGACCGATGTCACGAAAAAAAAGTTACTGTCTAACATTTTTTTGCAAAACCTCCGTCGAATCCGCGCACGCTCCAAGTCTCCTCTGACTTTCTCGAAATAGGGGGGAAATGCAACGAGGAAGTAGCAAATGAACAAAACTGAAAGCATCGGGAAGTGCGCATCCTAAACCTATCTCCCCTTTTTCAAATGGAAGCTTTCGTGGCTGCCAGGCGCACAATACGCAAACAGACAGTAGCAGGAGGCTTTATTTAAGTTTTTGCTTTTTGATTTGTGTTAGACATTAAAGGAATGTCTTTAATAGGCTTATAAATGTAATTTTAGTAGGAAAAACTTGGTGCATTACGCAGTTGAATGGTTAAATTTATCATAAATTATTATTTTTAAACAATGACATAGTTTCCTTTACAAACTAGCTGTATATTCATTTTGTTCCCAATTAACTTGTAAGACCATTTTTTTCCGTTTCAACCGTTTTTCTAAGAGCTATACTTCCGATTTCAAAAATACTCAACAAACGATGCAGAGCAATTAAAAATTTGAAGTTAAAAAAAAATAATATGAAACCTAACTGTTTAAACGACCCCTATTTCCTCATGTTTACATTTAAGCAAATATTTTATATTGAAAATATCGTCAACAGAAAAAAATGAAACATTTTACATCCGAGCTGAAGGAGATACAGTCGAGCCCGCTTATTAGAATATCGCTTAAAGGAATATCCCGCTTAATGTAATACGTTTTCAATGTACCAAACCTTTGAAATGCATTATTTTCATCCCGGATAATGTAATATTCCGCTTATTAGAATATTTTTTCGTGGCAAAATGACTATTCCATTAAGCGGGTTCGACTGTATTCGAGTTCAAAACTATAAGGGAAGATGAGATTGAAACATAATGCCTATTCAGAAGAGTAACAGGCTGTAGATGTGAAAAATCAAAATATTTATATTTTTCATCGCTATTTAATAATAAACAAAAATGTTATGCTATGATACATAAAAAAGCTAGAAAAGCTCGTGCAATTTAAAAAACACACTCTCTGTACATTAGTTTTAACTCATTAGTTTTAAGCCTTCTTTAAGTGCTATATTTCCCCCAAAAAGTGTATTTGACTTGTAGTGCTAAGTGATATGTCCCAAAACGCGTCGTTTCTTCTCTCGATAAATATTGATCATACTACTGTCAATGTGTGTGTGTTTTTGTGTTATTATTTTTCAATTCAGATTATTTCCCACACACATATCGCACCTTGCTACAAAAGTGCCACAACTCAAAAATTGTAATTTTTGAGTTATGACCGTCATTAGACGTAGTTTACACGTCTCTTCCCATTTTCAAAAGAACCAGAAGTTACATTGAAAAATCAGCCGCCTAAGAGCAGTTATGGCGTTTTGTTGTTATCAAGATGCATAGGATCCCTTCCACTGAAATGCCACATCTTGAGTTGTCGTCCAGCCGTCGTATAGTAACGTGCGTAACTAACGATCATAGTTTGAGATGCATCGGTCTTCCTATTGACAAATTCAAGAATACTAAAATGTGCCGAGTCAGCCCGGGAACAGTTTTTTTGCAATTCCTGGAAAACGTAGTTTTTGAGTTGTTGCACTTTTGTAGCAAGGGTGCGATATACACAGGGGAGCTCCGAACTGAAATTTTTGGAAGGGGAAAATTAGCAATTTGCCAAATGAAGTTCCAATTTTACCGAATGATAAAATACACACATGTCGATGATAGCATGCACACATGTCGTACATAAATAACATTCAGTGAGAAAAAACATTAAAAAAAAAGCAATTCAAAAAACTAAAAAGAGCAAAAAATCTCAATGTTGCATTATTGCCTTCATATTGTCAAATCATCAGCAAAATGTGCCGAAGACGTAAATTATTGGGAGGTCACAGTGACCTCTCGTGACCCCCCATCGGGGCGACCTGCATATACATAATACCCAACTTCCTATCGCTTTTCTGCAACCTTCATAACTTGCATCGGATTGTTAACAAATATGCATGTTTCGGCAGCATTATGTCGAAACATATTTGTTTGAGAAGAATTGACTCATGCGTGTAAATTAGTTGCTGAAGCGTAATATTAAATTTAGCTTCATCAGCGTAAAATGATAAAGAAAATCCTTACTTAAAAATAGTATTACTTCTAAAACAAGAGGAACAGGGAAATTTAATCGAACTCGCACGTAGGACCCTCACGTGTGACACATTATTTCCTTTTTTTTTTATTCTTTTAAATTTGACCAACTGTAGTTAGTAGTAAAACTTAAAACTGTTTTTGAAATTTTGTAATGGCTTCTGTCATGCTTCTAAAAAACGTTTTCTTCCCCCTCCCCCTTTTTAACATAGTGGGATCATTTCAGCACTTTAAATAAAGTACTGAATAAAAACAAACTAAACTTTTTTGTTCTTTCTTGCAAAAGTGATCTTAAAATAGGCAACTTAATTTTAAATTAATTAATTTTAATTACAAGAGATTTCTTGCAAAGCGGAATTTTGTATAATATTAATTAAAGGCTGCACATTAAAAAACGTTATTAATCACAAAATCTGATATGGTTTAGAAACATTTTAAAATTTGTGCTTTTTTTAAAAGTGCTTTCCTCGTTTCAGTGGTTAATAATGCAGTTATTTTTCTCAAGAATAATTAATTTTCGGAAATTGTCTTTATGTGCTGATTATGTTCTACATGTTTTGAGCTTAATTGAGAAGAAATGAGCTTATTGGGTCATAGAGGTTAGTCTGAGAAGCTTTAAAGTAGCATGAAGAAATTGTAGCTTGAACTTTAAGAAAATCTGTATGGCTTATTCTAAAAAGTTCCAAAATTC